>JASGAU010368502.1:0-12979 GCA_030220045.1 Australoheros facetus
ATATATATATATATTTATTTTTTCCATTTATAGAATTGTACCATGGAATTTTGACCCAATATTGGCTGTACTGTAGCACAGATCACACAATGCCACATTCATCTATACACAGTTATGGCACAGAGACTGTAAATGGGTTTATTCAGTTCTCACAAGCAACAAAAAAGAGAGAGGGAAAAAAATGCAGATATACAGTCATTACCCTTATCTGAAGCACACTGTCTGCTTACTTTGTTTGTACTTTTGTTCACTGTTTTTACTTGCTCTGTCTCATCATTCTGGAAAACAAACCTGTCCGCCTTTTTACAGATGGCAGAACTCAGAATAATCCTCATCTGCACCCACACACACTCTGCCTTTGTGCATACCTTCCCCCCGCCCCTCTGATACATTTTCAACTCCTACTTTAATATCTGCTCCAGTAATGCAGGCCTCAAAACTCCCACACATGTGATATATGTATACTCCCGCCATATGTCTGTACTTAAAGAAAGTGGGCTGTTTTCTTATAGGTCGAATTATGCATCCTGGATGCACCGAATCTCAAAGATATGTGGGAAAATCACAGGTGTGAAAGATCGGTTAGTTTTCCTAATTGGACTTAATTAATGCTAACGAGGCTATCAACTAGGAATCGTGTGTGTCGGCAGTGTTTAATTACCGAGCGAATAAATAAAGTGAAACGTCAACATGAAGTCAGCATATTGTTGACTGTTTATATTTGGCTGAAATTGATCCGGCACATGTGTTCATTTACATACATGATAAGAAAATTGCACTGCTCGGCTATTAGCATGTAAATGGCCTCATTCACTATGTAGCCCATTGAGGCAACAATCAAACCCCTCAGAGGGTGTGAGAAATAAGCTCTTTGCATGCTGTGAATGCAGGTTTCAGATGATTTAAATATAGTTTTGTATGGAAAATTTCAACTACAATTCAAGGAGGAATTAAATGTGGCAAAGAATGATATGATCTCCACAGGGAAAAAAAAAAAGAAAAAGAGGTAGCCATTTTTACCCCAAATTATTATTCCCGTGGTCTCTTTTTCTACTCTCTCTGTAAGCGAAAGGCAGAATGTCACATTTAATATTCACAACAAGCTTCTTGCCAATCCCCCAGAGTTCCCTGGTGCCAGATGACGAGCAGGCTGTCAGGGGTCACCCGGCAAACCGGTCACTCTCTAAACACCCGTTGGTCCTCTGCGGAAGTGACCTAATAACCGTGCCAGGCCCCACCATCTCTGTCCCCGCTGCCCTCTCAGCGACCACAGATCGTCATCTCGCCCCCGCTGCCATCGAGGATTACAACCCCTCCTCTTCGCCCGCTTCTCCCGCCTCGAGGAAGCCTCACTTTCTCAGATCGGCTCAACAGTTTTACGAGTTGGGTGGTTTTTATGAGCGTCATCTTCTTATTTTTTTCCCCTCCTCTTCTTCCTCTTCTTTTTATTCTAACAGACGTTTCTGCACACAGCTTTCTCAGCTCATTTTCATCGGATGCCCTACAGGGAATTGCCGAGCGTAAAGTTGTGTCTATCCCTAGACGCCGCTCAACTTCTGCGCCCATAAAGCAAGATAAAAATGTGCTTTAGTGATTTGTCAACTTGTGTCCTCGGGGAGATATAAACTGAAGATGGGCTATCCTTGGAAGCCATTGTTTGGAGATGCAGACATGAGCCATCTTTCAAAAGTGTTGGTGTGCGGCGCTACACATGTACTCTGTGTTTATCCCTTTGATATGATGTATTAAGTTGCTACCATTTATGTGTGTACTGCAGCCATATCCTCCTCCTTAACTCGCTCTCGACATGCATCCAGATGAAAGACAGCTTCTCGTGACCTCCTCTTATCTTCCAACCATCCCTGCTCCCCCTGCCCCTCCCACCCTCACCCGGCCTCTTACCGTCAGCCAGACCGCCACGTGCTGCTCCCCCTTCCCCTCACCGCTCTGACGGGTAGCAACAATAGAGACAGGGAGATCCAAAATGGCAGCCGCCCATTACTGTCTGGCCCTCCCCCGGGGGGCCAGTCGCATATCGGCCCAGCCAATCTTAATGCACGTCTTCCGCAACAAATTGGCCAGTTTACTTAAGAGTCTGCTGTGGCCCATGAATATTTGATGTGGTCAGGGCTGTGGAGTGGAGGGATACAATGACAGGGTCTTATCTTATTTAGCCAGACAGAGGAGGTCGGTTCCTGGCCCGACCCAGAACACTCCACTGCTCTCCTGAGATCTGGAAGAGCCCAATCCAGGAGAAGGAGACACCATGAAAACATTTTTTTTTCATTTGTCCACACCTTTGAAGTGTAAAAAGCCCAGCTCTTGAAATGGTACCAATCACTGCTGTTGGATGAAAACCAAACTGAGAGCAGAATGCTTTTTTTCCCACCCCCATGATTGACATATGGGGAATCAGACAATGGGCTTTTAACACATTTAATGGACCCAGGAGTTTATATAACACACCCCAGCATGTACACTGCATTCAGTAAATAGAAATGTAAATTTCAACCCATAAAACAAAAAGAAAACACTTCCGCAATGTGTAGGGACTCCTGGAGCAGCTCAGCACTCATGTTACATCTTTTGTGTCTTCTCTGAGATGTGGAGATTTGATTGTGAAACCAAAAGGAGAAATGTGAGTAGAAGTGTGAAATATGTTATTTCTCTCCGTGATAAAATCCACACAATGTAACAGGGATGGCAGGGAGAGGAAACAAAGTAAGGATAGTTTCCCCAATTATCCCTTCCCCCTCTCCTCTCGCTGTGCCTTCTCTCTGTCCCTCTGGGCTCGGGGTAGCTGTGTGATTTTAAAAAAGGCCTCTCATATTGCCTTGGCTGTGATGGCTAGTAATACTGTAGCCTCCAAATCAATGGAGCCTGTCCTAGATTTCGCTGCGGTCTCAACTCTCTCTCTATAAAGGGATCTGGAGGGCACTCTATATTTTTATTACCTGCAGAGAGAAATGGAGAGGCCGAGACCTGGATCTCATTTCAAACACTCACACGTTCATGTACAGTATGGTGTGGCGTAGTGTGCTCATAGGCTTGCATGCATGCAGACATAATAACAATACTAATACTACTAATTGTAATAATAATAATAACTATAATAATAAATCATGCATGCATGATGACATGGAAACTAACAGGCATTCAAGCGTGCAAAAAGACATATACCAACTGTCCACCTACTGTACCAGAGCCCCCTTAAGGCTTGGAAAAAAGAGACCCCAACAGAGTCTGTCTCTCTTCATTAGGAGCTGAACACACACACATTCAGTTCACACACACACACTCACTGAGGGGCATGATGCAAATGCCACAGTGGGTTACGCTGACTACTCTGCTGACTGTGCACATTGGGAGGCTGCAGCAGGAAAGGTTGCATCCAGTTTCTGGAGTTAGGGAAGGAAGCAGAAATGAGATGTACTGTAAGTTGTGTTGCAGCACAGCAAGACGCATCCTAAAACTTGAAAAATCCAGTCAACCACTTTACTTCTTCTGCAGCACATCATTAAGTTATATCTTATGGTGTTTGTCTACAGTGTGCTGCAAAGACATTCCCTTTTGGAACACATTTACCATATGAACTGACAGCACGAGAGCATCTTTGAAGCCTAAACCAGCTCAAAGTGTGGCTTCCAAAAGACTCATTTTCAAATAAAGTATACAACATTAAAGGATAATTTCATGTTCTTTGTGTTTTTTACTTAACCCTGTGAAGCTTGAACTATGAAATAAATACCAGAAAACTCCAATTTTAGTTTTTTTTTAAACTTCATGACAATTTGATAAAAATTACATGTCAACAATTGCAGGAGCACGGTGGTGCAGTGGTTAACACTGTTGCCTCACAGCAAGAAGGGCCTGGGTTCAAGCCTGCCATCTGCTTTTTATGTGAAGTTTGCATGTTCTCTCTGGGTACTCCAGCTTCCTCCCACAGACATGCACTCAGTGGGGTTAGATTAACCGGTGAGTTTAAATTGGCATGGTTGTCATCAGTCTGCCAGACAAACTAAATCAGAAACTATAACCTGCCATACATTGTGTTGCCTCTTCTAACCCAACTTCTTGGAGCACACACTTGCCATGGATTGAGAATTCCCATAACATCTTGACCTCCACAGGTACCAGCCACTCCCCGTTTGAACCAGTAGTTGATACACCTGTGGAGGTCCTGGCGTTTGTAGAAACAAACCAACCACACATTACTCAGAACCGCAGCTTTCTGACCGACAGAGGGTCCACAACCCTATAATGTTCACTTGGACTAAAGGTTTGGCTTTCCCCTAGAGACATTCCCCTCATGTGTGTTACTGGAAAACTCTTGGCCCGTTACCTTGGTCCTTTTGTAACTGAGAAAGTCATTAACCCCACTGCAGTCCATTTATAGTTGCCATCAACCATGACATCGCCAGCCCTCTTTGTCCTCCAACTAACCTTCCTCCACCCCCTTGTAAGTTGGATGGAGAAACTATTTGCTCAGTCCATCAGATCTTGGATGTCTGTCAACAGTGTTGGGGCCTCCAGTATCTAATGGACTGGGAGGGATGTCACCTCTTTAACAGAGCTCACATGTCCATGGTCCATAGTGCTGCTGAGTTGTCCCACCGACTGCCTTCTAACCATTAATACATCATTCTTTCACAATAAACACTGCAAACCTGCTCACTGTTCCATGGAACCTGCTCTTTGGGTCTGCTTTTTGCCAAAACATGACACTTACCAAGCCTGACCAGGTTTTAAAAAGCTAGTTCCCAAACCAACAGATGACATCACAAGGCTGGCCCCAAGTTATGTATACAGTCTGTCTAAAAATTATACTCACGTATCAGTATGTACAACCTATTAACCTTTGTACAACATATAAGAGTTAATAGGTTGTTCTAAGTATCCTCAATTAAAAAAAAAAAGTCTGAAGCTACTGTGAGGCTGTTGAGGTCCAAATTAGATGAACCAGCAGTGCATGTTCCAAAGTTCAGGTCTCTGGGTTATCAGCTCTGCTACAGTCTAGCAAGGAGAAAAAGGAACCAGTTCTACTTCTTTAGTAAATCTTAGTAAATTTAGAAAAGCTGAACTTACCCTTTAACACCAGCCCTTCAACATTTGGAGGCTGAATGCGTAAAATCCATTTCACACACAGTGGCCGTGTATGCAAACCTCTGCCAACTTGTCAGCTAACGCCGCTCTCACCGTCAACATCGGCGGGTTAAAGGCAAACAATGCTCGTCTCCCCCATGAGCCTCTGCACCCAGTCTACCCACCCGACTGCCAGCCAGCCAGCCATCCGGCCAACCTTCATCAGCAGTTAATTAAATCTACCACTATTCATTTGGCCCTAATGTGCTTTTAATTGGATTACAGGCTCGGTCACGGGGAGGGTTCAGTAAGGGGTGAGGAGACATCACAGAGCGAGGCGTAAGGTGAGGGGATCGGGAAACAGAGACCAAGTGTGAGCCAGGTAACCTTATTATTTCATCTGAGCAAGGGAGCCAGAGCAGGGAAAAGTAGGTGGGGGCCATGATACGAGGAAAAAGGTGAAGCTTTCATAATGATGCGATGAGTGTTTGGGTTTTCTTGTTTTTTTAATTTATTTTTTGAGTCAGCAGGATATGGGCCTTATGAGAAACTTGGCACATCTGTAACAGGCTCAGGGGAAGGAAGGAGATGGAGGGGGAAGAAGAAGGAAGGCTGGAGTAGAGAAGATTCTAGGCTTTGATGTTGCAATAAGAAAGTTACAGTATGTAGGTATGTTTTGGCATTTGTGATTAAAATAAGAGCTGGAAAGAAAGACTCCGTGATAGCCAGAGAGGGAAGAAAAGATCAGAAGAGTAGGTGGAGTGACAAGAATACAGATGGTGGAGAGAGGAACTAAGGGTTTGGTGCAGCGATGAGAAATGTATGAGTTGTTTATTGTCAGAAGAAAAACTCCTCGGGGTTTGGGAGATGCAGAAAAGCCAGAGTTGCAGCTTTTAATAGTCTTGTTTTGAACTCTAAAGCTGGAGGAAGAAAGAGAAACCCGCAGCTTCACCGTGACTTGTTTAACTTTTTGGAAGAAAAGGCCCAACGTTTGACTCCTTGGTATTCAAGCCACTACATCTAGCAAGATTAAAAGGAGGGATTTTCACAACGAGGTCAATGTTTAATTTTTCCTTGAACTGATAAATAAATTACAGTCGAATCGATGGAGTTTTAATCTGCGCCTGGTCTTGACAGGCAGCCAAATCTTGCTCCCCCTCCCACTCACCATTCTCAGCCAATGCTGGCTGCCTGATTATGAATGAAACTGGTGTCCAGCAAGCTGACCCTACACATCTTTAGTGCCTCGCTTGCTTTGAAATTGACCTCGCACACATTTAACACAAGTACACAAACCTTATATCTATACAATGTCAAGCACCTTTCTCTCAGAGAAAGTTTTTTTCTGAATTCTGGGGAAAAAAAGTCAGAATTCAGAGGATTAGGATTCTGGGCAGAAAAATGTCAGGAACTTGATTTTAATCTCAGGATTTTGGTAAGAAGTCAGAATTCTGAGTTTAACCGTCTGTACCCCACAGCAGCTGCAGCCTTTCTCCATAAAAGCCTCCATAAAAGCATGTTTCTATTAGCGTTTGTGTATAAAAAAAATTTTTTTTCATGCACTATATTCTGACATATTTGAATAATACTAACACTTACCAATAAATCAGGAATAAATAATAATAAAAAAAAAAAAAACAGATGTGACAAATATTTTCCTGCGGTTAGCTACTGTTAGCCAGCATTACTGAAACTTTCTTACAGGCGGATCTAATGTTGTTGACGACTTGGACTCTGAGTGATTAAACCAGGGGTTGGCAACCTGCGGCTCATCCAGGCTTAATCTGCGGCTCTGTGCGGCTCGCAGAAGTAAATTATAAGTATCCAGTTGAAGTGCATTTTATTTTTCTCAGTTCGGTTTTTGTTGTAGTTTTAAATTGGAACACTAGTGTGATCTTGAAATATTAAAATAAAATCATTTTATTTATTTATTTATTTTAGTTTCTCAATATATGTGTCACTCGCGGTAAGCCGGTAGCGGCTACCGGCTTCCGCTAATATTTGCGGCTTTTCCGTGTAAACCGGGTTTAAATGGCTCTTTCCGGATTACGGGTTGCCGACCCCTGGATTAAACTGTCATACAATGTGAGAATATAATCAAACTGTTTATCTGAGGCAAAGTGCGATTTTTAGGACACTTTAGCCTAAAATTAGCTGTTTTGGTTTTACAGCTGCCAACCATTATGCTGACCCTTGATACATCCCCTCAGTACATCCGTTATCTGATGCAAGCCTTTTTAGCTTATTCCTATTGTCTGCTTCTGTGAATACAAGCCAGGGCTTACGAGCACTTTTAGTTTTTTGAAGTCTGGAAAAAAAGCTCTAAAATGGCAATTTCTCCTCTGTCTGGCTATATAAGATAGCTTTCTTCATCCAAACATGTTTGAGCCTGAGCATGATGAATATGAAAGTGGGCAACACAAACATCCACAGCGACAAAGATTACAATAGGACCTCTCTGTTCTGCAAATATTGCGCTCATTAGATGCTTATTGTGAAGCATAACATTGGATTTAGTCTTGCAGTCTTTTAAAAAAAAAACTTACAAAAAGCCAATGCTGCATTTTTTCTTTTGTCATGGTGACCCAACTGCCTATATAATGTCTTCTAGATATTATAAAATAATATGTCTGCTGGGTATTTATAGCTTGTTGCCCATACCATTAAAAAATAGGCAGAAAACTAAATCTTTCAATGCAGCTTCAAATTGTACATGTAATTGAGAGATGTTTATTGCAACTGATGGTTGGAGGAGAGGTTCAAGGCAGCAAGAGGTGGCTAATGAAGGTTGGAGCTGGCGTGGGCGAGGAGTGAATTAACAGCGTGGCCCACTAAGGTAGTTTGAGGTTGTTTGCAGGTTGCAAATGAAGAAGATACCAGATAAATGGGTGTGTAATGGAGCACGAGAGAGTGGTAAGTAAAAAGAAACTCTGGAATAGAGTCACCTGAAGATCTGTTTAGGTTAGACTGTGTTATCATTGAGGCAGAAGGAATGGTTGAGAGCAGGTGTAGATATAGGCATGCTGGAAAATCAGAAAAGGGAGCTCAAACCCACACACAAACAAAACGCAGACAAAGAAGTCTACTTTATCATTTCTGTCCTTTATCCTCCTGAAAAGAGGGAAGAAAAACTTCATGTGTAAATCATATCCTAACAGTAGCCAAAAGCCATTTGATACAACATGCATATTGTTTTCTGCTTTAATTAGGAAAATCTCTCTGCATTCCAGTACACTGTGGTATACTGGCCCACAATACAAATGCAATGAAGGGATTGGTAATTGGTCTCATTTGTTTATAGTAATTTAGCAAATGACTCAATTAATCTATGCAGTAATGATGTATTGATATTTAAGAGATAACACCAGAGTCATTTATTTCTGGCTGCAGACACTAAACAAGGTCTGAGCCCACCAGTGGTTTTGTTTCTCTGGATCTACCGTGCGTCCCCCCTGCAGGCTTGTCTTACCTCCCGGAGCTCCCGGCTGCCCATTGTTTTAAAAAAAATCCATTAATGGGCACCTTTTTCATTTTTCCTATTACAGCGCAACGTTACATACTTCTTTTGACTGTCATAACAAAAACTCAAAGCAGAGTGGCAGGCAAATTTAGGTGGAGACGTGCATTGATTTCTTCGCTTCCAGTTCCAGTAGAGTGGTGTTACTTTCAATACAAAATGAAATGTCTGTGACTTTATGGAGCTGAAGCTACGTTGGTGAAAATTAAAAGGGTCGTCATCCATCAAGTGATGAATTGCATTTTCTAGTGTGGTAACTGCTTTAGTGCGCTTTTGAAAACAATGGGAGACTTTGACCCCTGGGGTGGAAGGCAAACCTGCAAGCAGGACAAGCAGTTGTAGTCCTACTATTTTTCCCAGGCTTTGAAAGGGAACAATAATAGGTATTAAGTTATTCATTATTTTGAGTTACAGTAAGCATTTAAGTATTTTATGGTTCTGTTTAGTTTTCCTGTGTCATCTGTAGTTTTTTATTACGGTCATTCTTTTCACAACTTTGTGTGATAGCAAATTCTCTAGTTTCGCCTATAAATTACAAGTGTACGAAAATACTGTTTTCTACCTTTTAAATACCAATATATATTATTTATAAAAATTTTTTTTTTAGACGGCTAGGTATCTGCATGACATCACTTCAGCTAAATTGTGCATTGACCAGGATTTAATAACCACGTTTCAGGCATTCTTAATGTAATTTAGTAATGTCTGTGCTGTGGATCTGTACAACCACTGGATGGACCAAGCTAGCTGAGTAGTTAGCTAACCAGCTGATGAATTAGCATTTCAAGTTCCTAGACAATATAAAGCATGGATATAGCTTCCAGGTCAGAAAAATAAAGCCAGTTCGGAAGTGCCTTAAACCTGCATTCTATCTGAAGGCCACCGAGTGGCGATAGCTGTGGTTTCAAAAAGACTTCTGGTCCTATAGAAGTCTACGGGAACACATCTCAAGGCTTCAAAACAGGGCTTCAGAAACCAGTGGCCAACGCCTCTGTAACTATTCATCCATCTTTTGGAGATGGATGGATAGTTACCGATAGTTAGCAGCTGGAGCCTATCCCAGCTGTCATAGAGCAAGAGGCAGGATACACCCTGTACAGGTCGCCAGCCTGTCGCAGGGCTAACACAGAGCGACAGAGCGACAGCCACAAATTGCCCATGACCATTAAAATGTTGAATCTGCAACTTGAAGTGATCATCAGTGAAATAATTGTTTGTGATGGGTATCTACAGATACTGAGTTAGTCTTCTCATCTTAATTTATAGCTCAGTCACACTAGAATAAAAATAGGACAGCAGTCTCCTCACTACTAGGAAAAATGAGTGGTTGCCCATTATTGCATTTAATTATTTTGCTGTGAGAGACTGATTACAAGAGACTGATTGCCATGCCCAACTATAGTGCATGTAGCACCCCTAACCTCTGGGCAATCACTTTTAATTGCCAGGCGATTGCACACATCACCTAGTTGGAAGGCAAACTGTCTCCAAACAATTGCAGTCTGACTGACTGCAGTTACTCTGACAGATTGGCGAAGCTTTGCAAATAATTGCAGTTTCATTTATGCAGAATGAAACATTATTATCATTAATGAAGACAGATTGCCAACACATCAATCTCACTCAGTCTATGTTGATAAGTGCAACTTGTCTGCAATGTGTCTCTTTAAATTAAAGCACTTAACTCAACTGGTTGCCAACTGGTTGGATTCTAGTTATAATCCTATATAAAAGCAAAGTTACCAACTGCAACTTTAAATTTTTTTTATTAAGGAGTTTCTGGCTGGACTCTGGACTACTGTAAGTAGTTGATGTAAATTTATCTTTAATGTGAATTTCTGTGTATGCAGATGTCACCAGATTTGTATTTTTCACCACTTTATCACAGTTGTTCCCCATATTATCACAAACAGATTGCATGTAATTGCCACCTTGACCCCATTCAAATGCAAACCAATAGCAGACTGATAGTAGACTGACTCTGTCTTCTTGCCATTTTGTCCCCATCTCGATGCACACTTTGAAGATGGCAGTTGACTGCAGCTGATCGCAGACCTGGTCACCATCACCAAAGTAAGTGTTTCAAAGCAAGAAGTTTGCAATTTCACAGCACATAGTGGCAGTAATTTTAGTTGTGCTGTGGTCTTCAACCAGTGTTTCCCCAGTGTGACAAATTGTACTTTTAGCTGACATAGATGGGAGTAGTTATAGACAAGAGATCTGCCTAAGTGACCAGCACCATGAGTGTTCACTGTCAACCATCAACTACAAAACAATGCCTATTGAGTGAATTGCTGTATATGCATAATTTGGCATGTATTGAGCTAATAAGGGGATAGCATTTGTTGATTACCACTAAAAATAATTCCAGGAATGTTGTTTTTGAATCCTCTCAAGTCCCAGATCTCTTTCAATCGAGTGACTGACTGTCCAAGGATTACCTGGGAAAGAGTACGCATAGACTTCAGACCTGGAGATTTAATACCAGGTGGCAGACAGGAATGCATCATCCTTATAGGAAACCAATCTAAACGCCAATAGTGGCATTATGCTATTGCAATTACATTGTGAAATCAACCTTTACTTTCATCAGCAAAAACAACTTGTCTTACTTCTCTGTTAAATACGACAGCTTGGCTGCACAGTTGGGACCTCGGTGACCCTGTAAGCCTGCTGACACAAACAAGGTGACACTCCGGTCGCCTTGGTTTAAGACCCGGCCTCTAAAGCACATCCAAACCAGATGATGTCAAAATCAATACGCCAATGTCATCAGGCCTTCTTCTGGAGGAATAATGGTCCCAAGACCTGCTCGAAAGACATGCACATGCACACACTCAAATACACCCCACTTCTTCATCATATCATCAAGCCCATCAGGAGGCTTAACTAGGAAGGGATCAATACATCGCAGGGGTCAGGGTGAGGGAGGCAGGGCTCGTGACACTCATGCTAAAAGCTAACACCGCTTCACTCATCACTGTCTCGATGTTGCCCTTATCATCCATCGTCTCCACGCTCACCTAAGCCACTCACCGTCTCTACAGGTGAACAACGTGTCAAATGATAACAGGCCGAAGGTCAATCCCTCTTGATACTACTATGTCTTTAGTGAAGTGTCAAACAGCATACTCCAGATATCGTGGTAGATTTAGTTTCTTGGATTAAGTAAATGCACTGTAAGAAGCATGCCCACTTGGCTTGTTGGCTTGAGTGCAGGTTTATGTTTAGTCTGTCCCCTCGCCCTAACCCCTCATTACAGCCAGTTTATCATGCCAGGAAGAGAGTGGCAAAAACAAATTAGTCCACAGGAGGGGAAAATAGCTGGGGATATCGATTTAGCCTTTTCATGCCAGAGTGGAGCACAGAAAATATTGGGCTATAAAAGGGAAACAAGGATATAAAGCCATTACTGTGCGCACTTAATTGATCCCACTTCCCATAACAAATTAATTGAGCGGAAAATGGCAGATGGCTTTGATGAATGTCATAAAAAAGGCTTGTCAGCAAGCCCGGTGTATGCGACCCCCTTGCTCACTTGCTGTATCGCATCAAGGAGCTGCTTAGAAAGGAGTCTTGCAGGAGTGCAGTATGTGTTTCTTTGAGTATTTACATCCCAGTGATCCAGATGTTAATCATGTTGACTTACTGACATCATTGTTAATTGTCAGCTGGTTCTCCGTTGATTTTTTTTTTTTTTTCCCCTTTCCTCTTTTGTCTGGTTCCTCTCCCTCTACCTTCCTTGCAGCAGTCGGTGTACAGGTGTATGCTTGTTTGCCTGCTCGGGTGCATATGCGTATTATCCTCTATGTTTATACTGACAGGTTGCTGCCCCACTAGGAGAACAAATGCTAATTTAATCAATTGGCTATAAATCCTACTGGCCGCTGACTCATGCATCTTCTGCCCTGGAGACCCCAACGAAAATCCTGCCAGTGCAGTTTGTTCAACACACACACACACACACACACACACACACACACACACACACACACACACACACACACACACACACACACACCCACACACACACACACACACACACACACACACACACAAACATCCATCTTCTGTTCTCATCTTTTTCCCTCTTGCATCACTGCAACATCAGAATTATTTCAGAGGAACCAGCGAATACAAACACACGCACATGTTGACACACTGAGATAATTGCTGTTTTTTTTCCCATCAGCTGAAACTTGGAGGCTGCACTAGATCCACACACACACACTCGCACATATTCACAGGGGCATCCATCTCACCGCTGACTTTCCTGCCACCCATCTTAAACAGAGAATTATTTATCGTGAGCATATTTCTCCTCAGTTTTGCCCTCTCTCCTGCACGCTCACACACACACACACACACACACACACACAC
>JASGAU010368503.1:0-21697 GCA_030220045.1 Australoheros facetus
GCCCACAGGTGTGAATGGTTGTCTGTGTCAGCCCTGCAACAGGCTGGTGACCTGTACGGGGTGTACCCTGCATCTTACTGCCTTGTCAGCTGGGATAGGCACCAGCCCCCACACAACCACGAAAAGGATAGGGGAATTGATTGATCAAAAGACATTTTATTTTTTCATGAACTATAAAAGATAAGTTTGGTCAATTAGAACATACAATTTAGTTCAATTGGAAATGGAGTAGTGCTTACTTAACAGGCTGAGTTAAATGAACTGTTTCATTACTTAAAAAATTTAAGGGAACGAGTTACCTTGGTTTTTTTTTAAGTAGATTCAACTTATCCGGGTTTACAGTGCAGAGTCAGCCCTGCCTTGATTCCTTCTCAGAACTAACCTACATTCTGACAGGTTTGAGAAACAAACATTGCATAGAAAAATTTGGGGTAATTTCTGTAGGGAAGAAAATCATAGTGGAAAGAGTCTATGGGCAGAATCTGTGAATTATCAGTATAACTGTAGTCCTTCCCAAGAGCCACTGACTTCAGTAGTTGTACATGCAGCTCCCAGGCCAGTCTTTTTCAGTGGAGATGGTTCTTTTTCTACCAGCAGTGTGTCAGTGGAAGAGAGCTACAGCATATTACTGCTCCTGGATTTCAAACTGAAACAATAGAAAAGGTTCTGATACTGGAAGTGGTTATGTTATGGAAATCTGAAACCAATATTAATTTCCTCCAGTTGCTGTTACAGCAATTGTGACAGCATAAAACTTACTTTCCTTCTAAGTTGGGTTAAATTGAGCAAGATGGTGGCCAAATTATTTTCTTCATCCCAACAAAGATATTTCTTTGAGGTCATATTTTATGGTTTCCAAATAAGATTTTGAAGTCTTTTGACAAAAAAAAAATGCTGAACAGTTCAAAAACAGCTTTGCAAACTAAAATTAGACCAACTCTGAGCTCACAGAATTGCCTATTTTGAGGCAGTTAGTTCTTACTTGAAAGATTGTTTACAAATTTTCTCTACTAAATCAATCAAAATCCCCTGCCTTGTAGAAAACCTCTCCTTATAACCAGTGAGGCTTCCTGCAGAAGGGGCACAGGTTGGCAGTGGTTAACAAATCTTTATTTGAGAAAGGAGCTGACAGGCAGAAGGCTGGGGAAGCACATGGATAAACAGGAATGCAGGTGAGGGAGTTGGGGGACTGAGTGCGGTATGGTGAGCTGAATGCTGGTTGACAGTGACCAGGTGGCAGGTGAAGCTGGGAGAGTGCGGCATGGCAGGTGGATAGCACAGCAAGTTAGAGATTGGAGTTTTAAAAAGAGTGCAGGCACTGAGCAGAGGAGGGTAGGTAAGAGACAGATCTAAGCTTACCACACACCAAAAACATAAGGAGTAAGCTAACTTGTATTCATATAAATTGTGGGTGAGGCCCTGACACCAGAGAACACCTTGGGTGCACCGCTGTGATGTTTGTTGTGTGCAAGGTCCATTTTCCAGCATTGGACACTTGACAGTCAAGCACCTAGATTGACTGGCATGTCAACATCCTGCAAAGGGTGTCCGCTCATGAATTTCAAAGTGAAACCAACATGATGGCTTATTAGCAAACATTTTCTCATATTATGGGAACAGTCCAGCAAAAATTCAAAACCAGAGTATATAAGTTTGCAAACTAGCTTATATGGGGTCATCATATCTGCTATGTAGCTTGAGACCAGACATGCTTTAAAAGTTATAAGAAAAGTCTTAAATTTAAGGGAAGCCAGGTGATGTGAGGCTGATTACTAAAACCAGTAAGAAGCTGAGGTGCTGCGTTCTGAACTAGCTGGAGATGCGAAAGTCACTTCCAGTTTATACCAAAGAGGAGGTAAGTTTAATTAGTCGAGTCTTGAGAAAATAAATGTGTGAATGATTTTTTTTTTCTAGGTCTGACCATCAGGTGTATCATCTGTCAAGCAATAAAACCAGATGTTATGTAGGATAATTTGGCCAGGTAGACACATTTGAGGAGCTGTTATGGCTTCGGAAGTAGAGCAGGTTGTTTTCTGATTGGAAGGTTGGTGATTTGATCCACACCTCCTCCATGCCAAACTGTCCTTGGGCAAGACACTGAACCTCACTTTCCTCTCAGTTAGAGTAGAAAAGCACTTTGCAATAGACTGTCCATTTACCATATAAATCGAGAATAATATAGGACCTAAAATTGAACCTTGTGGTACACCACAGCTAATGTGATGCAGCAAAGGTAAGTACTAAGTAAAGTAAACATCCTTGATGCAAATCATGCTGCGGTTATGTCTAAAAAAGTCAACTCCTAAAAAGAGGTTACCTTTTTTTTTTTTTTAAGAGAGACTGGACCATACCATGTTTAAAAGCAGACAGAGTAATACCATTTGAAACGCTGTTAAGCAAAATACTGGGCCCAGCTTTTTTCAGTCTATAATAAAATCAAGGCTGCATGTGGTTGATTTATTTATATGCCACATAACACTGAATAGCTGAAAATGATGAAAGTTTGTATGCGTGTGGTTTTATTTTCATTATCCCACATGCTGTCTAAGATTATAGCTGAGCTGAACTAATATGACACTGGGTTATTGGATGAGTTTCAAGCACACTTCAGTAAGATACTTCGCTTTTAATAGGTGACTGCAGGCTTCTCAGACTTATGTTATTCTGATTACAGCATATCTCTCCCTTTTTTGAATCAGCCTCTTGACAAAATCTATTAGCAGACATCAGTCACTACTGAAGTCTGGCTGTCAGTATGTTGATGCTGCTGACCCACTCTAACAGGTAAGAACATGCGACGCTCAGGTTACAGCTTGAGCTGTGCTGTCACTTCTAAGGTTATCTTTGACCTTTGGCTCATCTCAGAGGGAGACCCTAGCTTTACATCCCTTTGTTTCAGCACCAGCTTTTCCCACAGGGGCTCAGACAGAGAGAGGTGCAAACTAAAACATTAACTAAATGGAGTGTGAATTAATAGGTTTGTGTCAAGGCTCAACTTGCAGCTGCACTTTTGTTGTGTTTAACTGTGTGCTTGTGCTCCATTTGGCACAAGTGCTGACTTACAATACTTTGCCTCCCTGGCATTCCCGTTCACTACAGCGGGTGGGAGCTTTATTGATTGGAGAGCTTATGATATTTTCCTGTGTGTGTATGTTCAGAGCAAAATTAGTAGGTGCTGCCTAAAGTCAGTGTATTTAATTAAAGGCCAATCTGTTCACAGACACTTCCATGCCTTGCAGTGTATCACAGAGGCTTTCAAGGCACTTTGAAATCAAACAGACCCATTAAACAGACTGATGGTGCATGACTTGATGTGTGCTAGAAAAGTCTGATAGTCCAGTGAATGTAGAAAATAAAGAAAGTTCTGTGCACAAATGCTTAGTCATAATCATGAATTGAATGAATCATGCTCATAAAGAAATGAGGGACTTAAAATATTCAAACTTCAGGTACTTGGGAGCAATGAAAACAATGAAAAGCATTCACATGCTGGTCCACAGGTTGCATTTAATAACCAGTTTGGGCCAGTAGACATTTTCATCAGTTTAAAAATACCTTCTGGCAATTTGGGGTAATCTTCAGCAAAGCTATGTGGTTAACGTTCAATCAGCATTCAAAAAATGTTTGAAGAAGTTAGAAATTTGGCTTTTAAAGTGCTTCTAGACTGGACCTGAAGTGCCTGTTGATGTTTAAACTGGGGGAACAGAAATTTCAATTCTATCAAAATTATAGGACTGCATCATGAAAGTAGCAAGTAGCACAGAAAAAAAGAAAGAAAGAAGAAGATGGCATCTTTTCTGATGCATAATTTCAGTCTGAGCTATCACACAAAAGATGCATTTTACAGGATAAGTTTACAACTTTTCAGGTCTATCTTCAAGCCACTCTCAAAAAACATAATGAGGTCTTCATTTGGAACCTTTTCCAACTGCCTTGAAGGTATATATATATATATATATATATATATATATATTCTGAGCACTTGTTGGCTGCTTTTGTTTCAACTTTCAGTCGAATTTAACCCAAACCATATCAGATATTGGATTAGGTGACACACTGTGGTAACCAAAAAATACGAAAAAAAGAATTATTTATTTATTCATATTCATTCATTTATTTTAAAAAATTCATTCAGTTATTTACTTATTTGCTGTAGAGTAATAATTATCTATATTTACATCACTTTCACTGTACATTTCTGTACCACATCTTGCAGGAAAAAAAAAAAAGTCTTGCAGGGAGAGAAGTAGCTGAAAGGTTCTCTGTTGCCACTTTTAAGTGTTGCCTTGAATTCTGAAAAATAAATAAATCCAACATTGTCCCTAGTAAAGCCTCTCCACACATCACAGCTCCTCTTTTATGCATTCCAGCTGTAACAAATACCATCTGTTCAGCTTTTCTGTCTCACACAAACAACCAAAAGTCTTAAAGACCAACTTCTACATACTCATGGTGTTCACTAGCTCAAACAATTTTTGTCTTCTTGTTAGTCTTCCTCAGCAGTGCGTTCTCTGCAGGAGTTCCACCATGAAGGCTTGTTTAGCACAGTCTTCTTCCAAGAGTTGATGCTGAGCTCTTTCTGCAGCTTGAAATTACATAACCATTCTGAGCTTCTCTCTTTTCTACAGACAGGGCGCAAGTACCTAGCCTAGATGCAGTTCCATGTAATTTCCACCCAAAAACACTGCAGCAGGAAGTACCAAAGAACTACTGTAACACCAGTACAGCACCATCAAATTTCTGGCCTGAAAGTTGGATTCACTGACATCAGTTGCAAGAAATTCACTAATAACTGGTATATGCAGACCATTGATTCTATCTGCCATGATTTTTCGCCCAAGGAAATTAGTCCAAATTCTGCTGTTAACTATGTGTAACGATTGGTTTTTAAACCTGATCAAATGTAGCGGGTTACTACAGCAATAGTGAAGGAGTTCGAGTACTTTGGGATCTTATTCATGAGTTGTGGCAGGAGGGAGCGGGAAACTGACCAATGGATTCTGTAGACGCTGTACTGATTTGTTGTGGTCAAGAGAGAGCTGAGCATGAAAAAGATGCTGTAGATTTACCATTCAGTCTACAGTTCTACCCTCACGTATGGCAATAAGCTCTGGGTAGTGGCTGGAAGAATACATTTGCAGACACAAGTGAAGACAGTCTGGGCTCAGTTTTAAAGACAGGGTAAGAACTTTGGTCATTTAGGGCCTCTGGGAGGTCATTTGGGAGGGTCATTTGGCCAGGAAGAAGCTAACTACAATAATGTGAATATACTTTTAAAAATATCAAAAAGCTTCCTTTAACCACTGGAGAGGCTGATTTGGCTCAAAATCTAAATCAAAAGGGCTCAGTGGATGAGCAGGCGACCATGTACAGTATTCGTGTGGCGGTGCAAGCGGCCCTGGTTTATGTCCTGACCTGTGGCCATTTACTGCGTGTCTTCCCCCATCTTTCTCTCCACTGTTAACCTATTGTATATAGCTGCAAACGGCCCAAAAATAATAATAATAAAAAATCAAAATCAAAAGCTCAAGCAGCAACAGGAGAAAACTCGCCTCTCTTCAAGAGTATATAACACATTTCACATGAGTTGAAAGCTCCCTTTACAGCAGCTTTAGTTTCATGGGGATACTGCATTTACCCTGATGTGTTCTGTCTAGGAAACAATTCAGATCCAGCAAACAACATATTGCTGCACAGAAATGCTCCTGAGTAGTAAATATTACTTTTCAGGAAAGTTTTAAATGTCAGGAGTTAGAATTCATTGCCGGGTTTAAATACACGAATCCTCTTTTTCTCCCGAGCCCCTTCTTCAGTATGATACAGATTACCTTGATTTGCTAACCTTTTGTTATGCAGGTCCTCAAAAGATTTATGCCTATGCTTCTCATTCCTACTGTATTTGGTGAATGTTAATGTGCAGCACTGCTTTCTGTGTGGCTGTAACAAGATAATGGACTCATGCATAATAATGTTTGGGTGGGGATAATCTCATTTTGGAGCTGCTCTTTTTTTTCCCTGATAGCATCCCAATGTTATTAAAGACACTTTCTTTGTTGGGGTTAGTTCTCCAAACTAAACCAACAAAAGAGTGTGCAATAACTGCCTTCAGAGAAGAACATTAAATGCATTTGATCTGAATTGGTGAAGAATGTGATTTTCTTTGCTATTTACTTTTGAATGTTACATGATCTTGATTACCCGCCCAACACACACACACACACACACACACACACACACACACACACACACACACACACACACACACACACACACACGCTAGAGTATAAGCTGACTGAGCCTATGATAAAGTGATGGTGTGCTTAATATTTAGCCAGAAGCGATGATAGAGTGACTGCAGAGATATAACAGGGACTCCACGGTGGGATTCTGTAGACACACACACACACACACACACACACACACACACACACACACACACACACACGAAATAATTAAATATACCTAAAATAGCAATGTTTTTGCTGCACAGTGTGTTAAATCTGAATCTAACACAGACAGTGAGTTAGAAATTCAAAACACTTCAGGTTTTTTTTTGGCTAAGTGCGCATCAGTGTCTCCCAAAACAGGGGATTTTGTTCTTTGCAGAGAGTCCTGTGAGTGTAAGCAGATGGTAGGTGACCCATTGAAGCTGGAAACGGAGGCATGAAGCCGTAAGATGTAATTACCTCATTCAAGATCAAAACAAATCAGTCCAGATCCACCCAGTCTTTGCTTTCAGCTCCATCACATAAATGAATTAGAAAGAAAACTTGAGTTGAGACAAGATTTTCCCTCAGTGTTAAGAGGTTATTTTCTTTTATCTTTTATCTTTTCACCCCCATGGGGCACAGACCAACAGCTGGTGTTTTGCACTGAATGATGTTCATCTTATTTTTTCTTGGTTTTGAAGGCTGCTGTAATAATATTTGGTCCATGGGACTCCCAGCCCCACAATGCTCGCTGTGCCAGTCTTAATAACATCAGTGCTACACCTTTTGTATGGGAAGCATCATCTTTATGTCCTGGGTAGGGCACCATTTTTCCATTTTTCAGTCTCTTCTGTCCTGACCGCATCTATCTTGTCTCACCAATTCCAAGCAGCATTTCTTGCATTTCTGCTGCTAGTTCAACAAGGAGAGATCGTTTGGAAGAACTGAACATGATTTATTGAGACTCAATTAAGCTAGTTGGTGCTTACTCCGATAACCCATCAAAGCAGAACTGGATCCTTGTGGTGATGGGCATTAGAACAGGACCCCCTGGAGTCTAGACGCTGGTGGTGGTGGTGAAAATGAAGATGCATCATGTGTTATGCAGCATGTGAAATTCAGGCTAATGTCCAAAATTTTCATTTTATTGCTTTCTTTTTTTGTTACCTAAAATTAACTTTCTGGGGCAAAATAGTGCATTGTTTATTTGTAGTGTTATGGCTTGCTCGAAACACCACAACACAAGAAGGAGCGCAACACTGGTTTACTTTCTAATGAACATCATTTATTAACAAAATCATGCAACCAATAAGGGGTCCAGTGTGAAGGCTAGGTAGTGAAGGAGGGTGAGAGAGCCAATGAGCCCATGAGCTCAGGAGGCCACCTATAGTATACAGGCCCAGCCTATACTTTACAGGTATCCTGTGTCTGTCATCAAGGGAGAACACCTTGAACTTAATACCCACATACGTACATATAAAAAACTAGTCACCCATCTAATCACCTAGATTAGACACCAACCTGAGCCCCCTCATGTAGTATATACTGTAGCCGGAAAATGAGGAAATGCTACTGTATCATACTGAGATAAAAATAACAAGAAAATGGTAAATATACTGTACAAGTAACTACAGTAAAGTGAACTAATGGAGACATAAATATAATAAGAAAGAAATACACATGTAAACAAATAATGCAATGAAAATACATCAGTAAAGGAAAAGTAAAATAAAACAAATAAATAAACAGAAAAGGCCAAAAAGAAAAGGAAGGTCTTGACTTTGCTTTTAAAAATCTCAACAGTCTCAGCAGCCCTCAGGTCATCAGGTAGACTGTTCCATAAACATGGAGCATGATAACTAAAAGATGCTGCTCTGTGAGTTTTAATTGTAATTTTAGGCACAGGTAACAGTCTCCTATCAGATGACCCGGGGGTTCTGGAGGGCTCGTAGTGCAAAAGTAATCAGAAAGATGAGGCCTTAAACTGTTGAAAGTCTCAAAAAACAAGAAAAGGATCTTAAAATCGACTCTGAAACTGACTGGAAGCCAGTGCAGAGACCTTAAAATTGGTGTAATGTGTACTCTTTTTCTGGTCCTCGTCAAGACGTAATCAGCCGAGTTTTGAAGCAGCTGCAGTGGCAACAAAGATTTCTTTGGAAGACCAGAAAGAAGAGCATTGCGGTAATCAATCCTGCAGGTGATAAAAGCATGAATCAATGTCTCTGCATTGGCTAGAGAATGAAAAGGTCGGATTCTTGTTCTTTAAATGGTAAAGTGCAATTTTATTAATGCTTTTAATGTGACTTTCAAATGTGAGTTCTGAATAATACCCAATGGTGCTCACATGTTTAGTTCAAGAGGTTGTTATGAACTTTCTCTCTCTGAGCTTCAGTGCTGATGATCAAAACCTCAATTTTGTCCTGATTGAGCTGGAGGAAGTTTGCTGCCATCCAAAATTTAATTTAATATCTAAGATGCAGTTAGAAAATGCATCAATTAGCTCTGTGTCATCAGGAGACACAGCAACATAAAGCTGTGTATCATCAGCATAACTGTGGAAACTTATGCTGTGGCTCCTGATAACACTGCCAAGTGGAAGCATCAATTTATCTAAATGTATGGAGTTATCCACATTATCAAAGAGAGCATTGAGATCAAGAAGGACCAGAACAGAGGGCTTTTTCAGATCCATGTTTAAAATCTTAACCAGTGCTGTCTCGATACCATGTCTCATTCTAAAACCAGATTGATACTTTTCAAAAATATCGTGTTCAATTGTAAAATCATGGAGCTGATTAAAAACAAGTTTCTCTAAAACTTTGCTTAAAAACGGTGGATTGAACACAGGCCTGTAATTATTGAGTACTGATGTAATTAAGAGCCGGTAGGAAGATACCCTTCTGAAGACAGCATATAATGTTCAGTAGTTCCTCAATAAAAGAATCACAAACCAATTAAAAAATGGTGGTGGTGGGTTAGTGTTGTATAACTGGGAGAGTACTTTTCTCAGCATCTCAGTGTCAACCAGTTCTTCAGTGTTTCTTTGTGTAGAAATATTAAACCAGGGTTAATAAAATGGTCAAAAGATCAACAGTGGAGAAGAGGGGTCTGGGATTGTTCCAGTTGTCTGAAAATGAATAAATATAAATTTATTTCCTCTTTCAGGGCTATATTGTAAGTTGCCAAATGGTCTTTAAAAATGTGAAAAATCTTCTTTCTGCTAACCTACAGTACAACTTCATTTTAACTGTAATGTCATGCAGTGTTACCAAAATGCCACGACTGCGCACTGCAGGAAGTTGTCTGGTGTAAAGAATGAATCTCAGATCTCAGAAGCATCAGCTGTCAAGGGTATTTGCCAGTAACCTTTGAGCAAGTCTAACTTTGTAATATAGTGAGCAGGAACAAACCTGTGTATGCAATCTGAGAGAAGAGAAAAGCAATCTGGTTGGATGATGCTGATTACTTTCCTGAAATCAGTGCTAAAGCAGAATTACTGCTTGACATTAGTGTTTGGTAAGTACATCTGAAAAGAGTGCACCATGAATTTTAATCAACCAAATGATGTCGCTCATATGGGAGTCAGAAAGGCGAGACAGGTTGCTCTCCAAATCAGCCAGCAGTTGGGAGTTTTTCAACTGAGCACACAACACAGGAGCATCGTGCATGATCAAATCATCCTCCTGAGGAGCATGGGAGGGCAACACAGAGACTGAAGCTAGAGGCATCACTTCATCTGAAATTGGAACAGTAATTTCACTAGACCTGGAAAAGTATGATTTTAGCATGTTCACACGGCAAACACAAGTCTGATGTCTGCTATTAGGGGAATGAATAGCACACTGTTAAAAAAGTAACCGTAGAATTTACAGTAAACTACTGGCAGCAGGGTTGCCAGCCAGGTACTGTAATTTTTACTGTAAACTTACTGTAATTTCATTACAGTTTTACTGTAATTTCATTACAATTTTACTGTAATTCTATATCAAGGTTATTGTAATTTCATCAGTTTTGGGTCATTTTCTCTCAACCACATAGGGTTGGCAGAGACCAGGACAGAATATCCAGATTGAAAACTTCTTTCAGCGGCACTCTTACTAAAGTAAGCTTTCATTTTAGTTTGAGAAACCATTAATACCTCTTTGGCTACCTTACAGGAACGATGAAGACACTCTGAAATAACTAACATAGTCCAACACATTTTCACAGCAGTTTATGCATCAGAAGATGTTCAATAATCTACATATTTCAGACATAGTTTTGAGAGATATTTGCAGACAGTGAAGTTGGGATAACAAACGTGAAATAAATGGATGGACTAGTTCTTATACAGCACTTTTCTACTCTAGTCGAGCACTCAAAGCACTATACAATCAACTGGAAAGTCTGGTTGTTCTTGATTGTGTGACTGCTTGGCTATGTTTGTGCACAGCTGAGATCCTCAGCTCCATGCTGCATCATGTATGCCTCTGAGGTGTGGAAGATCCTTCCTCTTCAAAGGCCAAAGTCTCTGGGTTTTTCTTCTGTTGATGTTTCTTTAGCAAAGGGATTTTGCTTGCAGGATAGCGGTGCTAATTCTATGTCCAACCTCAAACCTGGAGGACTGGGCGGGGCCAGTCTGTTGGACCTCTATCCTTCAACTTGTCCAAATTGTTTATTATTTTTTAAGCCTGTCATGTCTGGCAGTTTTTGCAATAAGAATCATGATTGGAATGCACTGTTAGGCCAAACACGTTTCCTTTCGAGAATGGGTGACCCTACTCTTGGGGTTCTTGGGGTCGCTGAGGCATGAAAGCTCCCTGACCAGGACAAGGGAGTCATTTTATTTGCATTTTTATTATTTTTAAACAGGTATCACAACCTACAGGTTGCACTATTGCTCTCTATAGAGACTTAAATAACAGATATTATTTCTGTTATGTCTTTTAATTAAAATGCAGCTGCAATATGTGAGTACTAGTTTAAACAGGCCAACTGAAATTTTTTTGCACAGGTTTTGGATAGATGCATGTGTTTTGACTTTGAAATGATTGCAGAGGAAAGAAAGGTCACCCCATAAATTTAGGGATTAGAGCAGCTGCTGCCTGAGCGAATCCCAGTACACATCTGCTGCCTGCAGTACTGCCTGCTAACACACCTCTGGCTGCTTAGCAACATGTTGGATGCCAATTAATTCTAGGCCACTTTCTGTACAGCAGGTTTTTTACTCCCTCATGACTGGAAAATAACAGTGTAGGTTTTTCTGTTCACAGACTGGATACTAGCCAAATTTTAGCAACTAATTTGTGTCTAATTGAGGCGCTGATTTTAAAACGTAATGTAACTACATTGTTGAAATTCAAATGAATTCAGGTTTTTAGGGCAATTAGGCATTTCTACATTAAGTTACCTGCTGTGTGTGGAAAATTGTGATTGCATTTTTATGGCTTTCAGTTTTGTATAATCAGCCACTGTGTGCAACTACTTCATGCTGTGTTATGAACATCTACAGTGTATACGTATACATCTTGTAAACAAGAATAGCGCTAATTAAAAATGTTTTTTTGTTTGTTTAGGTTTTCCTAGATCCACTGTTTCATTGAGGAATTTCAGTCTTATCCTGTCTCTTAAACAACTCATTGTAAAAAAACAAACAAAACATTTGTATTATAAACTGTTCTTAAGGATTACAGCAATGTCTGGCCCAGAAATCCTCCATCTTTGCCAGATATATTTCAGTAGCTGCAGTTACATTGAATTAAGTGAGTATACAAAGAGGAGTGGAGGAAAGCAGAGGAGTGATTTAAAGCCCAAAGCCCAGCCACCATAATGTGTAGAAATGAGCTGTGCGATCTTATTTTGATTGTGGCCCCAGTATGCAGGAGCAGATGATCCCCGTTCTCTCAGGTGGAAAAAAATGATTTTACTGCTGTTTCCAATGATGGAGTGGTGGGTCTGTGCCTGTGGAGTGAGTCCAAAATAATGAAAATTACTCCTTATTTCTAGTCATTATGTCCACAGCCCAGACTCCTAGTAATTGTGTTTCAAAGGATAAAGTTAATTCTCTGTAATTCCATTCACTATTCAAATGACCATCAAAGTTGATCATCAAGTTGATCATTAAGTTAAAAAAAACCCAACACTATTGTGTTACATCCTTCTCCCATATGCTCTTCCAGTATTGCTCCGTCTCCAGCCTTGGTGGGGGTGCTGTTCTCATATTGTTCCCCTGCCCTTGAGAGTACATCTTGGATGTTTCAGTGGAGAACTTCTGGTTTATTTGTGTTGTAACAAATCAATCGCAGTTGCTTCTTGCGGATGTTGGAACACTGAGCCACTAGTTGTTGCAATGTCAGTCTGTATGTTGAGTGTCATAGAATCCATAGTTCTACATCCTCTTCATGTAACTCCACACTAGATCAGGGCTCTGAATGCTACCTAAGCCTACCTCAAACTATATGCTGTGTCAGGTGTTGAGAAACTGGGAGATAATGGTAAGTGGTTGGGGTCTACCACACATGGCCCCAGGTGCAGGCTGGGTAGAGATGCCCCTGAGACAATCCAGCACATAACAGCAGGGTATAAGATGCTAGCAGACAGGGCACACAGGGACTTCCAGATACAGACAGACAAACTTGTGATGGCCAACTAACATAGTAGTGGTGGACAAACAGAGGAAGAAAGCCATAGTGATGGCAACATCAAGAAGAAGGAACACAAGAAGCTCAAGAAATACCAACGGCTGAGAGAAGAGCTAGAGAGGATGTAGAAGGTGAAGGTAACAGTGGTCCCCGTGGTAATCGGAACACTTGGGGCAGTGACCCCAAAACTGGGAGAATAGCTCCAGCAGATTCCAGGAATGACATCTAAGATCTCTGTCCAGAAACGTGCAGTACTGGGAACAGCTAAGATACCACGAAGGACCCTCATTACCCCTACCCCTACACCTGATAGACGATCCAAGCTCGGAGGACAAAGGCCGCCCACAGGGTGAGTGGGGAATTTTAAAAAAATATATAAATCTTCAAGAGCCCTTTTGGCATGCTTTTATTTCAGTGGTTTTTTTCTTCTTTTTTGTGAGACATCTAGCACCATATCCCGCTGTTGTCATCTGCAACCAAAAAGATAAAATAATTTTTAATTAATTAATTAATTGTTTTATTATTATTATTTTGGCAGGATAGAAAATATTTCTGGGATCTTGCTGTTCGGATAAAAAAACAGATCCAATTTTACTCTCTGAGCTGCTCCTCCATTAGTGAAACTGGCACTGCTTATAGACAAGCTGTGGCACTGAGTTAAATTAATGCAGAATATAGCACAATTCAACTCTTATTCCATTGGCATGGAAGTGAAGCTGTTAAAGTGTGAAGGTGGCATTGCTAACCAGAATTGCAACAGCCATCTCATTTCAGACTGCGTTCCCCGGTCTTCATCACACGACACTCACAACCAGGTGCAGATTCACCAATTTCCCCTCAATATGCTGAGAGTCATAATTTGCTTTTCCACTCCAGGACACAATGATATCAGCACCATCAATCTGCAAAAGGTTAGTTATTACTCGAGATCAGTCATCCTTTTCAATTCCATTGATGGGACATCTTATGAATTGTCAACACACAAAAAGCACATTATTGGTGATAACCACCTTCACACTTAAGTGGCTGACAGAGCAGTATGACATTAGGATGGATGGGCTGCAATCTGTAACATAGCTCAAAATTAAAGTTTCCTTGTGTCCCTCCTCTCAATATCATGCAGAAGCTGCGGCACTTGGCCAATCATAGTTGCAATTTATCGAAACAATCAACAATATACCTACAAGCTGCTGCTATCAAATTTGACCATCATAAGCAAACACCAGTAGGCCTGTTATATGACAGCTGAATCATGCTGTTTCTAGCTATATAGTTACAAACCTTTGTGTCATAGCCTGTTCCTTTTATTAACCTGTTAAGAAAGGACTTTTCCCACAAACCAAGCTGGTCTCTTCTCATTCACTCTCACCTGGAAAACTCACCTGCCTGCCCCACTCTCCACTGGCATTGCTTTCTGGAACCTCCACCTGCTTCTCCCACTTGCCAATCACAAGGAAAACAAGTAAAGATTCACGTCAACATTTTAATAATTCTCATCTGCCTCTATACTCACCTGCCATCTCCTCTCTAGCAGACCCTTGGTGGTTTGCTGCTTGGTCCCCGTGCTGAAAAACATCTGCATTTAACCTGTTTCTCTGCCTAAGAATCCTGTGAAAATAACACACATCTGCCTCTGAGTTCTGCTTTTGAGTCCATTTGTCCCAGTCATTATGACACTGTGATTACGGATGCAAATTTGCGTGTGACTTTAAATTGGTTTCATTGCGCTAAATGGGAAAAACTGCTCGCACTAATGTGGAATTGGATCACAAATGTGTTAGAGATCAGGAGAAATACTAATGGAAGGAGTGTGCTGTGGGTGGGAGGGGTCTCTAAATATATGTAAATATGTATACATATATGAATGAATGAAATCTTTTATGGTGCAAATGTCTTTATGTAAAGGAAAAAGAGGTGATTTCAACACACTGACACGCTAAGCATTATGGCGGTTAATATTTTTATTTTCATTTAATGTCATCCCTGTTGAAATATCAAACATGCAGGCATGATTGAACCTTCTGTCCCTTTTCTGTTGTTGTTGGGGCGAATTAATCCTGTTATTAAATGAGCAAGTGGTGCCATGAATTAATTTCCATTAATACATGAACCCCTAGACTTTAATAACAAGTGTTTCAGTAAGATGTTAGTTCATTTTGTAGACTCTTTGCACACTCAAAAGTTAGACACTCTTCAGCCACTTTGTTAGGCACACCTGTTTAAGTGCTTATTTACACAAATATTGAATCAGCCAGTCATACAGTAACAACTCGATACATTCAGGCATGTAGACATGGTCAAGATCACCTGCTGAGGTCCAAACTTACCATCAGAACGGAGAAGAATGTGGTATGGTTGTTGGTGACAGATGGACTAGTCTGAGTATTTCTGAAACTGCTGATCTACTCGGATTTTCCATCACAATCATCTCTAAGGCTTACAGGGAATGCCCAAAACAAGATCAAAAATGCCTTGTTGATGCCAAAGGTCAGAGGAGAATGGCCGGACTGCTTCCAGATGTTAAGAAAGCAACAGTGACTCAAATAATCAGTTATTTGTATATAACCCAAGGAATGTAGAAGAGCATACCTTGAAGCAGATGGGTTACAGCAGCAGAAGACCGTCCTGGGTGCCACTCCTATCAGCCAGGAACAGGAAACTGAGGGTCCAATTTACAGACCTCACCACAATGCATGACAGAAGATTAGAAAAACATTTCTTGGTCTGATGAAACTCAGTTTCTGCTGAAACTTTCTGCTGTAGGGTCAGAATTTGGTGTAAACAACATGAAAGCATGGATCCATTTTGCCTTGTATCAGCAGTCCATTCTGGTGCTTTTGGTGTAATGAGTGATGCTATCTTGTCAATATGGGCCAAAATCTCTGAGGAATGTTTCCAGCATCTTGTTGTATTTATGCCACACAGAATTAAGGTGATTCTGAAGGCCAAAGAGGGTCAAACCCAGTACTAATAAGGTGTATCCAATAAAGTGTCCACATTTCTATCTTATTCAAGCAATTAAAATAACTCTGAAACTAGCAAACAACACTTCTAAATGCAAGCAGCATTGCCTAGTGTCACGCAGCTTATTTATTCAGACTTCTCCATGTTTATCAACCTGCCAGCACACACTCAGCACCAGAGGACATGAGGCAATGCTGTGCAGCTGGGACCAGAACACTGCCACTGTGTTTTAGTGGTTCTATTGGCCATTTAAAAGTGGTTATTTTAGATCATCTCTGTGCAGGAAAACCTTTTTTAAATTATCCGATTAGTCCGCTGAGTCAACTGACGTCTGGCTATTGTTACAAAATGTCTTCACAGGAAAGATAGTTTATGCTGCACTGAAGTAGCTTTCAAACCATGTATTGACTGACTTGAGTGGGGAAAATGAATAACAACCCAACCCATAGGAAGATAAAATACTTTCTAATGGAATGAGAAAAGCTGGTAAAGATTTCAGTTTGCTGTCTATTGGCTTATGGTGCACAAGTTGCAGCAGGAAACAGTGGTGAAATATTTGCAGTTGCCCTCTCTTCACCTCTAGCATGAGGATCAAAATCCCTTTTCGGAATCATTTTAATAGAAACAACAAACCTATGTAATTTATGTTGCACCTGGGTTGAAATACTGTAATTACTCAGTGAGAAAAGGCTGCTTCAAAAAGCATAAAATTAATATTTTGTTTTTATGTGTTTTTCTATGTAAAAACAACAAGGAAAAAAACCAAATCAGTGCTGCTGAAAGATGTGCATATTCTATGTGTGTACAGTGTGTGTGTATACAAGCAGACATGCTCAGATTTCACTGAGAGCTAATCCAATTTCATTAGCGCCATTTGCATAAAAATTGTCTACATTTTCTTTTGAGGTCATATTTATTTTTCAGCTCCGTTCATCAGAAATTGTGCATATGTGACACAACATCGCATTAGTGAAAGCATCAGTTTGTCCTACACAGATATCAGCTCAGTTCAGAATAAATAGAGTTTAGGGGAAACAAACAAAACAAAGCAGTTATTACATTAATAGTAGCATGTATTTGGCATCAATGTGTTGACACATGTGATGTGTTATTAGACGTGTGATCACTTGTGATGTTTTACTTTTGCAACTACCTGGTGCGAATATTTGCCCTTAAAGTTTGCAGGATTGCTCAGTTGATTCTTGTTTTTTTTTTGTTTTTTTTTAAATCAAGGAACAATATTTGATTTGAAATTAAAAAAAAAACTCTTGTTATTCAAATCCGCTGTTCTGTTGGGGGGGCATGTGGTGCCAGCATGACATTTCAAGTGTTTTTGAGTTATTCACAACAACATGTCAAAACAGTGAAGTTTTCATGATACCCCGGCAGTGTCGGCAGCAGGAGCGCTCATAATATCTGCTTTTTTAGTTTCCTTTGCACTTGTCTTGCACTTGAACTAAGAAACTGCAACCAGCTGAGCTGTCAGACCTCCTCCTCCTCCTCTGCTTCATCAGTAACATTTCCAGCTGGCAGGCTTGAATAAAAGAAAGAATAAATGGGCAACAAATGAATTTCTTATGCAGATCATTAATAAACTAAAGTCAGTGCACTATTAGTTTTACAGTTATTGTACCATACAATAACAATTTTGTTGTAAAAACGTAAAAAACAACCATGGCATACAGTAGAAGCCAGTTTTTGGGGTAGGATCTATTATTTAAAGGCGTTTTATGTAATTTCTCTCTTTTTAAGGTCCTGAGGTGTCAAGCCTAGAACCCCTAGTGCGTGAAGCGATGAATGGACTCTGCTGGTGGTCTCAGAACCTATTCTGTGAAGTCGCCTATCTAGTCTATATTTTGTATGTTGAAACATGAAGGTCACAAAGATGAGCTGTTGGCAAAAGAGTAGAAAAAAACCCTACCTGAAGGAGGCATAAACTTGGACAAACCTTCTGGTATGGGTGGGTGATCTGCCAAGTGTCCAGCAAGCCACCACCAGTTGAGTTATACATCTGTGTATGTGTGTGTGTTTATGTGTGTGTGTGCAGCATTTTTGGAGCAAGACTGGCAACAGGCATCGAGCTTACTTAGCATCTGCTTGAGAAAAGCTTGTTGGCTCAGAAAGTTGTCCTGAATGGAGACTTTACCACTGGTGCTTTGTTCCAGAGACAGTTTTCCACAGCACAATAGCCACTTGTTATACGTGGTGGCAGTGTGCATCATTGTCTGTGGACAACTCTCCACTCCATAGCTTAAAGCAATAAAAATGAAGGAGCACAGAAATCAACACAGAGGTGCCATAACACTGCATTATTTTTAATTGTCTCCAGGGGGCGATATCTGTGGTTGTAAAAAACACTTCTGGTCCTTTAGAACTCCATAAGAAAACAGTCCTCAGCTCTGACCTCAGTAAACACTTACCTGATGAGTTTATGGGCTCAGTCACTCATTTCAGGTCATGTTAAATAAGATATTAAGTCAATTTTTTAATACTAAGTGTCAGAAAGAAGGACAATCCAGGGATACACTTATTGGCTCACAACCAATAGATGACGTCAAAGTAGCTACATCCAACTTTTATGCTGTCTGTGGGAGGATACCCAACCTTTTGATAGCATTAAGAATTTGTGCTTTGTAAGACAATTATTTACTGAGCTGAATTCTCAGGGATGAGAGTTGAAAAGTTTCATGATAAAAACATGCAAAAAACTGTCCCAATCAAAAAAAGGAAAATGAACTCAACCAATTACCCAACCGTACTGTCTGTAGGGTAAGCACCGTGTGAAAGGACAGGCCTCAGAATGAAGATAATGTTGCCTGCTGTAACTTCATCTCAGCTGTTTGCTGTGGCTGTTACATACCAAACTGGAGTAAATGCCACATTCCTCCAATGCCAGTTGAAACTGTTGAGAGGTCTTTGTGTGCATCGCCTAGCTATGCGTGCCCACTTTTGTCCTAGCTGGTGCATGAAGCCCCTGCAGGGTTTGGATGATGAATCTGCATGCACACAAAAGCACACATTTAACAAAACACATTTCATCATCTATCTTTGACAGCCATGTCTGTGTGGAGGAAGCCCTGATTTTTGTTTTTTATGGAGAAGTAACTGGATTTTGTGAGTGGGTATTACGTGATTTGGAGGTATGTGTTGTATGTTCTGTAGGAGGGAAATCAAAGGGGGAGAGAGAGTGCTTGGCTTCCAGGTTTTTTCTTTAACACCTCTCCACTGAGAAACAAAAGGTATCAAACAGCATATGATTAAAGTGAAAAAAAAGAGGGCAGAATAACTACTGGCAACACACCCTGAATTTCTTGAAAATTTCTCTTTGTCCCAAAAAAGCTGCCCACGTACAGGCGAATGTGTAGGATTTGCCAGTTACAATGGTACTGTTCCCATTTCAGGTATCTAAACCTGGGCTCGTACAAACAACCCTCCCACCCCCAAGCTTAGATTAATGTAGTTAAACTAAAGCTTCACTTTCATAAATTCTTTTAATTACACATACATTGTACATAGACTATATATCTTTTAACAAATCTTAGATCTTTGTTCTGTAAATGAACTAGCTGACATGCTTAGCTTAGTCACAAAACTGACAAGTTCACATTCAAAATAAGCTACAACCAACCTACAATGTTTTACAGTCAGTAATTCAGTACAGTGCATTACAATCAGTTTTTGCATCCATCCTTCAAGATAAATAAGTCCTAAGTCAGAAAAATTGTTTCGCAAACAATTAATTATAAATGTTACAAGAAACATTTCAGATGCACCATAACGCCAAACATAATTAGCTTTTAACCTGAATAGCAGCACATATAGCTACTGACTCTTTGAATGTGGTGAGTGCGAGATGTGCTGCTGTGGGGGCAGTAAAAGCCTTTTCCCTGCAGTTTATATTAGCAGAGATGTGACTGAAGGACTTTTGATAACAGCTATGAAGATGTTGAGAGAATGAAAGGAGACAGAAAAGTGTCTGCTTTTTTTTCATATTTCTTAAAGAAGGACCAAAAAAAAAAAAACCCAGCTTAGTTTTAGTCAATGTTCAGAAAGTACACACAAATTTTTTTCTTGTGATAAAGGTTTAGACAGGACAAAAAATATGATCTGACCACACAGACTGAAAGGATTTGTTTCCTATCAAACTGACAGCACTGGAAAAGGTCAAATAGACCACAGTGCTTATTATTAATTTTTGCAAGAGGAGCTTTGCACCAAGTTCTAAAATTCAGCCAGCTTTTTATCAGAGCCTTATATGGAGAAGATAAAGGTAGCACTTCCTCCTCCACCCCCCTCACCCCCACCCCTGGGGTCTGTCTTATCATTTCATTGTAATGACTTAGCAGTTCTCATGTATTATATTGATCCGAGGTGGGAAGTAACCAAGTACGAATCCTTTGATACTGTACTTAAGTAGAATTTTCAAGTATCTGTACTTATGTATTTATTTTTCTGACACTTTTTACTTTTACTCCCCAAGTTTTTACACAAAAATCTATTTTCTATTGTTCTACATTCCTTTAGGTTTAAGAAATTTGAGGCGAGTTATTGTTTCACATCACCGAGCATGTTCAAACATCAAATTTAATTGAACCAAAATAGAGGGGACCATAACACATAAATGACAATCCTATTGGTGTATCCATCACCCATGCTTATCGTAACACAATGAAAGAAAAAAGACAACAAACAGATGATCTATGCATCATTTATTGTGCTACACTCAGGGGTTAAAGTGGGTCAGGACATCTAGAAAAGTGTTTTGTGCAAGTGTCCAATATATCAGCATCTAGTTGCACTACAGAAGAGAAGCAAGCATAAAGGAAGTAACCTTTTTTTTTTAAGTGGCAGGTAATTTCAAATGCAACATTTCTAATGGGTCAACAAATATCAGCAAACACACAAACTGCTTCTGTGCAGTTTCTCTCACAGTGTGTCCGTGGGCTAAATGTATAGTTGTTGTGTTTCCCAGGAGAGAGAGGAATGTGAAATATCTTCACTCAAACATAAAGAAAGATGTAAGAAAGAGGTTGGATGCAAATATTAGGCAGTTTAGTACCATTTAGTGCAGGCTGCAGTGATTAGTTTGCAGTACTGTGGTGAAATTTACAGTAATACACTATGATGGACTGGTGCAGAGCAGCTGTGGTATTCATGGTCAGTCTAACAATGTGTCCTTGTTACACTGACAATGAACACTGAATTCCACCTTTATATCACCTTTATACTGTGGAGGTGTGGGATACCAGCCACGCTAACTCATATAACATCTGCTTATCCACAGTATTCCTGACTTCGCGCCATTACCCATAATTCATAGCGGAAGCCGGTAGTTTACTTCCGTTTGTGCTGTTTACGGTTGCGGGCTTACACACTTGCTGTTCATTTAAACGTTTTGAAACTGCAGTTTCTTTTACCTGGCCTACATGGTACCACATTGGAGGTGGATACATTGCAAGGATGTTTTAAAAAGCAGCGAGGTAACAGTGCCTCACTCGTCACTTGTGTAAATGACATGAAATTATGGCCCGAAGTCAGCTACATCGACATTATCAGTTACCTTCTTTTTTCCGAAGGTGTTAATGGGGAGGAATCACGTAATTATAAGAGCACCAGATTACCTTCAAAGCAATAAAATCAATAAAGTAATGCTTAACAAACAAGGCAAAGTTGTTTTCCTTAATGCAGCTGTAGAGCAGAGCCAGAGCATCGGCCAAGCTAAGCGCTTAGCTAAGGGAAAGTGGAGTGGTGGAGAGTCAGCTGTTCCTGTATCGCTGATTAGGGAAATCATGTAGTGATGTGGGAGCTATTCTGTGGAAGGTAAATCACTTATCTGGATATCAGAGTGTTCAGATCACTGAAACAGAAACACTGGACTGGCCGAAGGCTGTGATCGAGGAGACA
>JASGAU010368504.1:0-12494 GCA_030220045.1 Australoheros facetus
GAAGGACTGTGAAATGTAAATCATAGTGTTCAAGTACAAACTTGGTTAGTCAATGTGCTTACTACTGGAAAACACATAGGAATCTTCACACACACACACATATATATATATATATATATATATATATATATATATGTATGTATATATATGTATGTATATATATGTATGTATATATATGTATGTATGTATATATATGTATGTATGTATATATATGTATGTATATATATATGTATGTATGTATATATATGTATGTATATATATATGTATGTATATATATATGTATGTATATATATATATGTATATGTATATATATGTATATGTATATATATGTATATATATATGTATATATATATGTATGTATATATATGTATATGTATATATGTGTGTGTGTGTGTGTGTGAAGATTCCTATGTGTTTTCCAGTAGTAAGCACATTGACTAACCAAGTTTGTACTTGAACACTATGATTTACATTTCACAGTCCTTCATGTCGCAGCAGTAAGGATCCTCCTGTTCAGCTAGGGCCTCCCGGTACTCAGGTTTTTTCCCTAAAGACATACATGTTAGGTTAACTGGTGATTCTAAATTGTTCACCCTGTGATCGGCTGGTGACCTATACTTACTAAATCTTGCCCAGTGATAGCTGGGATGGGCTTCAGCTTCCTGTCAAAGTTGGATAAGAGGTGAAGATAATGGATGGCTGGACAAAGGATACTCTCATGTCCTGTATTATGCAGGGGAAAATTTTGCTCTGGCCCTTTTACATGTCCACCAGCCAGTGACTTAACAAATACATTTTAAAGCATCATGTGCTGACAGAATACGACAATTTCTTTGATATTACACTACCTCCCACACCTAATATCAAAGTTTGTTGATTGCTTTTCCACTCCTCTTTGTATGGGAAGCTTGGGCCATGGACCTGAACACAGAACTATCTGCAGAGTTTTGGGGAAAAAGCAATGTCCTTTATTCAGAACTGTTCTGTTAACATGCACTTACAGATTGATCCAGTTCAAGGTGATTTATATTACACCCAAACAAAACAAATCCCCATCTTTCCATCCGTATCCTCTCAGTGTGACAAATGTTGCCTGGCTTAGAGGATGCCTGCACATGTTTTTTGGTTCTTCCCAACCTTATGCCAGTATTGGACTGAAATTTTCCAGTGGATTTCAGAAACCTTCTCCAGAGACGTTAAATTTAACCACTTGGCAATTTCTGGATGCTCTGCAGAAACCTTCAAACGTCCATCTGATGTCCAGATTGCTCTGCATCTAGGAATGGTGGCTGCCAAGTAAATTTATTTAATTTTTTACTTGGAAGTACACCTCTCCACCTACCTTTGCACTCTGGAGTAAGGAGACATTATTCGTTATACAAATGGAATAATTATGTATGTGATACTTTGGGCAGATTTAACAGGATATGGGGGGCCTTTTCTTCAACACACTTCATGCTGTCTCTCACAAACAATGATCTTTACTTATCTCGATCTCTTTTCCCATATTTTTTCACATTGTTGTTCCTATTGAAGCAGTTGCATTCTTTTCAATGCCAGATGTTTTATTATCTGGCTGCCTCTTGTTTGTTCCATATGTTTGTTGTCACTGGGGGGAAAATGGATCCTGAATTGGATGATGGATGGATGGATGGATGGATGATGGACGGACGCACACACACACTTTTTTTTTTTTTGGCATTTGCAGAGAAGATTTGGCAAGTTTTTCATGGGTGCAGCCCACAGCCTCCCCTCACAATTGCATTTTCCTTACAAATGTGGCACCGTTAAAGGGGAAATAAACAGACTTTCTAATGGTAGAAGATTTGTAGCATTGTTGAAGCATTGTTACAACAATAGAAATAATTGACCAAACACAACTTTCCTTACTTTTTGTGCTAAGTTTATATAGATTTTATACAGCCACAAAATCTTTTTTTTTTTTTCTTTTACAAATGTTGGCACAATTTATCTTTCTAGTTCAGTGTTTACATTAAAAATATTTGTGTATTTTTCTTTCTTGATGATGATGGTTTTTATTATATTTACCTTGGTTTTACATAGCAATTAAAACTAACTGTCAGCAACATAACATAATAACTTAATGCAGTTTCACCACCAAACCAAGTCCTATTTAATAGCTGTTCTGGTGATTTTAAACATATAATTTAAGCTTCATCAGGAAACTGAATTTGTCCTTTTGAATTGCAGTTGCTGAGTTTTCAGGCAGATTTTTTCTCCTTTCGTTTAAGTCTTATAGCCAACAGACACACCCACTTGAACTATAGACTGTGCTTTTAATGTCAAATTAACAAAAGGAACTGTGCATTTTCTGTTATGCATTTGTAAATTATTGCCCCTCTGCGGCTAGAAAGGGGTAAGAAAAGCCCTTTTTCATAATCTTTCTTTTTTCTGTAAATAATCCAGCCTTTCTACTACCTGAAAAGAAGCGTCTCGATTTCCACTGTTGAAATTCTATGATTCTTTAACTTATGTAATTTCATTTGATCTTACATTGAGTGTTGCAGCACTTGTGATGCATTCCAGAAAAAATAAAACCGTTTCACAACCAGCGTGATACATAATTTATGCATCTCAGGCAACAAGGGAATAAATATGCCTTTTGAACACACATTACAGAGGCATGGCCTGACAAGAAGTAGTTTTATTTTTCCTTTTACACAGCATGTAAGGAACATAATAAAACTCCCCCTCAAGATATTTAAATTGGTAATCACCACATAGCTTTAATATCATACAGACAATAAATAATTAAGACAAATGTCCATATTTCATTAACTCTCCTTTAAATCCCTCTTTATTTTCAATCTTTCCAACCTTGAAACACTTTAATCCAGTGATGTTAAATGAGATAAAATCATAATTATGGCAGCAGAGTCTGTTATTTAAACCAGATCAAGGACAAGAGGGACTTCGGGGATCATGGGATGTAGTGCAGATAGCCACACAGTAGCAGTAAGAGAGGGCTGTAAATGGGCCAAATCCTCCTAGACCCTTGTTACTTTGTTAAGGTGTATTTTAAACTCAAAGACCATGAAAGTCTTTATGAACTAGTATGGAATTTTTTTTGTATCAGACAGGAAATGTGTGAAAATAAATAAGTGTATAGTAATCCATTCAAGTGGTATGAAACAGGCAAAGCTGCTGGTGAAAACTCTCAAATCATGGTTGTTCTTACAGGCAAAAGCCTCCTTGTGCAGACCATTCACAGTGTCAAGCAAATAGGGTGTTTGAATTTTCTGTATTTTATGATTAACACAATTTGTCTGAAGCTGAGTGCAACCTAATGCAATGCTATTTACCATTTGTGCACTGGCATTTGGCACTGTCCATGCATTGTGGCATTTTCTCTAACTCTTGCATCACAGAGCTTTGGATAAAATTATAATGTTTGTCCTTTCAGTGACTAGAATGAAGTAAATAAAGTTTTTGTTATGACCTAACACGATGCACCTGGCTGCGACGATATGCAGAGGTGTATTCATGTTTGCGTTGGTGTGTGGTGGCGGCGGATGGTGGCCTGGCCGGCATCGCAACCACAATCTTCAACGCCCCGCCCATAACCAGCCACTTTAGCCTGGCTGCAGAAGTACAGGAAAACCACGGCAGGAATAACAAGTCCAAGATGTTGGATAAAATCAAGTCTCTATCCACAAAAGTCAAGAATCAACATGAAAAATGTCAATGTTTGCGCAAAGAGAGAAAAAAAAAGACATCTTAAAATATACATTTATTCAGAGGCTGTGCGAGATCAAACAGCAAAATTGATCTGCTCTTCCTTCAACCCTTGCTCTGCTCCCTCCCTTCAATTCCCCTCCTCACCACATATCGACTTTCTGCACGGGCCATCGCCATGACGACTCCAGCTTGGCCTGCTGTCACCTCTCCTCAGGCCAAAACCCTGACTATTATGGGATAGGGTTCATTTGACTGCCGTGGGCAATGAAGTGTCTGGACGCAGAGTACACAGAGGCCATTTCTCGCACACACATGCACACACAATCACACACACACAGACAGACAGACAAACGGACACATGCGCACACGCACACACAATCATAAACTTCTCACCTGGACCCTCTTGGGTGAGACGCTGTTTCCCGATGGCCCCTTTGAACCACAAACTATGGCCTAATCCAGACTGTGAATGTGAGCCAAACTAATGCTTCAATTCTCCTGGATTCTCTTGCATTGATCCAACACGAAATCAGACTGCTCACTGTGTCCCATCAAATTTAATTACTCTGTCTGTGCCTTTAAATTGTTCCTTTGCTGACAGCTTTGACAGTAAGGAAGTATCAGGAAAAATACTCCAAAAAGCTTAAGGAAGTGAACAATTTTCTATGATTGAAGAAAACCCAATGAAAATGATCTGTCCTTAAACAATAGCTACTTAAGTGGTTTCTGCTCGCTGTTCTTTTATTCCTTCCTTCCTGTTCACACTGGCTATCAAGGGTTTGGATATTTTTTCTGTACAGAAATATACTCCAAAGTTTATTTTAAGTTAATCATTGACTTAATAAAATTAAGTCATTCTAAGCACTTAAGTTTGTATCAGAAGACATCAGGACATCTGATTATTGCTTTAAGAATTAACAAATAATACATCTATGCTTTAAAAATGACAGATCAGTTGGCTTACTTTTGCCAAGGAAAGATTGATAAATATCTGCCATAAAAATACAATTTCATAATCATAGAAATGGCATTGTTTGTAAATGTAAGATATCTACTAAAATACCTGATAAAAGCAAACCTATGTGATAATGCAGCATGAAAAGCATGGCCAATATGTTTTTGTTATTTTCAAGATTAAAGCTCACAGTGTGTTATTACTCTCAACCCATTCAAGTTATTAAGAGTATGCCAATAATGTAAGATTGTGTGGATCAATAAAACCACAAATAACTGTGATCATCAAACCCCAAAGGTAACATCAGTTTGTCTCTCAAATCCCTCTGGGTTCCCTTTCCTTCACACAGGTGCATGTTACCTGTGCAATGTGCACTGATACGCTCTACAGCTCACAAAGTGGTGAATCTTTACTTCTGAAGCACTCAGCTTATGCAATTTCATCCATCCATCCAGTGAGTGCTGGACCCAACTTCAGCTGACTGGGCAAGTGGCAGGATACACCCTGGATAGTACATCACAGTTTACAGCTTTCAAAGAGACAAAGCCAACCATTCAAGCACACATCCACATCTATGGCCAGCTTAGAATCATGTAACCAACACATACGTCTTTGCTCTGTGGTACCTGCAGAAAGCCCCTAGACACATTCAAACTCAGAATCATCTTGCCTTGTGGCAACCACTGCACTACCATGCTTCCCCCCTTTTCTCAGATGCTCTTTTTTTCAAAGTCCTTGAAGCAGGTCTTAGCACCATGCTGGAACACTTCTGGGGCCTTATTTAGGCAGCTATTTCAAACATTATTTAAGTTAAATTTAATTTCTGTGTTCACTGGGATATAAAAACTGGATGTACAGATTAGCCAGTAAAATATGATTTAAAAACTTAAGAAGAAAAACACTTTTAAAAATAAAATGTTGATGACTTTGCTGCAAAATAAGTTTTTAAAAAGCTTTTTTTCCTCTGGAGAGTTGTTCTATATCTGCACAAACTTGAATCCATTTGTTAAACTTGAATCCATTTGTTTTTTGTTTTTTGTTTTTTTTTAAACATGCTACTGGTAGCAAATTTAAATAATTTCAAAATAGATTTACAAAACAAACAAAAGAACATTAAATCTTGATATATTGTCACTGTACTATAGATAAATAAGTTAATTAATGAATTCTGTTTCTATTGTCACTTTACACAGTGACCCAATTTTTGGGCAAACTTTAAAGTTATTTACTTAAAAATTTAGAGTAGTTTAGAGTGCACAAAGTCGGTGGAAATCCAAAATTCTCTTCATCTAATAGCGGAAAAGCACTGTCGTCACTGGACGAACGCTGGGTTTGGTCCAGTGGTGCAGATATGGATGCAACAACTCCTGTGGAGGCAGATCTCAAATTGGTCAGAGAGGAGGATCGATACCACCAGGAAGAGATCGAGAGAATGATGGGCATCCCCAGCAACTCAGTGAAGTAAATTACATGAGAAACTTAGACACTGATTCATGATGAAAACAGTAGGGGGGGCAGCCAGAGAGAGTCTTTTTTTTTTTAGGATAAGTCAAATCTATAGACCCTCTGCAAACATCAAATTATTGTTTGTGTAAAATATGTATATTTTTTTTCAGGTTTTTCAGTAGTAAATGTGGAAATCATATGTTCTGTGACATTTTGCATTTTGATCCCAGCATCCCTCAAAAGCAACATACAATTAGATATTTAACAAAATTCGGTATCTCCTTCTGTGCAATCATTTTAACAGAATACATTTGGAAGAAGAAAAGACGGACAGACATTTACTTCAGTAGTAATTTAGGAACACCCAGATACTTCATATGAGAAATGATCCAGTTTGCCTTTTGGCAGTGTTTTATATCAAATTTTTGCAGCATTATTTCTGATTCTTTTCTGTGTAGGAAGCATCTCACTGCTGCGGTTGGCTGATGTATTGGGTAAACTTTAATATCTGAGAAAAAAAACCCTAATATTTTGTGAGCCCTTTTTATGCTTTATGTGCAAAATCTTGTCCTGCAAGTGTTTCTGTGCTCCAATTTCTTGACCCGAAGCTCCTCCTCTGGTCAGAACTCATTGATGTTGCATTTCTATTTTAGAACAGTGATCTTGCTGCTTCTCTGTGGTCCACCATGAATGCTTTCTACTGCCCGCCTCTTGTGTGATGTGACAGTATAGATGTAGGTGACCAGTGGGTGGGCCCCGTGAGATCCAGCCCAGAGGTCAGACGGTCACTGTCCCTACGAGGCAGCCCTGCCGTGGGTCACCTGCTGCCCACGTTCTCCTCGTTATTTATCTCTCCCTGACAGTCCATTCCTCTTCCTGTCAAAGCCCCTCCTCTTCCATCTCCCCATTTTCTTCTCTCCTCTGCTGAGTTTGGCACCAGTCCTCCAATCCTTTCGCCAGTACCGGCTACCCAGGCCAAGATGCACTGAATCAACCCCATCGCCTGACCCATGTCTGGGTCATATGACATCCAGGTTCATGGGCCTTTCCTGTGATGATGGCCAGGCCACAGTCCAATGTGCAAAAGTCCAGTGTTAAAGTTGCTCTGGCTGGATGGCACGGCTCCTCTCACCGGCCCACCAGAGGGGTAATTACTTCCCCACACTGGGCTTGAAACTGGACTTCTTGCCCCCTTGAGTCTCCGAGGACTGCCTGGGACGCGGCACTCCCTTTCATTAAGAGAGCAGCTTATAGAGGGAAAGTCTCGGAAACAGACAAAGTGAAGGCCCTCCTTCGGCCAGTGATAAATTGGTTTGCCTCACAGAAAAGGGGGGTGGGATAGCGAATGACACACAGAGGACATGAAAAGGATGAGGAAGTCACAAATACAGTGCAGGAGAGCAGGGATTGTGTAGATAAAAATATCTTAGGTTGAAGGTACAGAAGGAAAGACATGCAAGAGCTGCTTTTTTTTTTTTTTTTAGCAAAGCAGGTCTGCTGTGGGCAGAACTCATCACACCGGGAAGCACACATCAAGGACAGAACCCAAGTGGTGGACATTTATATCAGTGCAGCACATTAAAAAAAATCACAGGAAAATAACTGGTGTCATCTTCTATTGGTCACTTTTCAAGTTTGAAGTTTTTATACCTTCCCCTACCTCCCAATGATCATAGGCAGTATAAAGTGACATGGTGAGCAGAAAGAGGAGTGAAGTGAACGTGTAATTAGCAAGTGGTTTTATAAGAGTGCTCTTTGATTTATAATTCAGCATAGCAAGAACCCCTGCTACCCAGGGCTAGTGCTCCTCTGAATTAGCCCTGCGACTGGGAGACGCAGCAGCGAGAGCGGGGAAGAACCTCACTAATTTGTGTTCTGTTGAGGTGGATCTGAAAAGGGAAGAAGACGTGAGGTCATCCCTGGACATTAAATCATAAGATATACCATAGAGGGGTTTAAGAATGGACTGCTATGTAGGCGTCTCCCTCTCTCTTTCCCTGAGTAGATTAAATGATGGTAAGAGCTGTAAAATACTTTACAGAAAAGTTTGATATGATGAGAGCTCCTCAATTGTGATGCGAATCTCACTCTGTTAATCTGTCAGTGGCAGCTTATTAATGAAGGGGATGTTACAGTTTCCAAATAAAACTTGTGTGTGAAGTTATTTTCTGTGGGAGTTAGGCAACATTATTCCCGCTCTAACAGCATCTTTGATAAGGGAGGCTTTTTTGTCAGCAGTGGCCTCATTTTTCCTCCTCTCTGCTTGGTACATACTGGATTCTCTTTAGTTCCCCATGGGTCCAATGATCCCCAGATCATCTATATTCTGATGCCCTTATAAAGCTAATGTGCTGATTTTACGTTTTCAACCTGCCATGATCCCCCCCAATCCCCTCTGTTCCCTCCGGTTCCTCTTTCACACTCAAGTGAGGATCCGCTGCCGCTTTGATCACAGTCCCCCGTTAAAGGTTTAAAACGTCTCAATTCCTGACGATTGTTGGGGCCTCTGTGGTTTACTTTAAGCATTTCCCTATGCCCCCTGTCCAAATTCACTACTCCTAAATGAGGTACCCTTTCTCCCAAGCTTCCCATCCCTGCGCTGCTTTCAAGTTCCCCCGATTGGGTGCCGCAGCTGTAAGCCCTAGATTTTGTCTCCTCCATCTTTGTCAAGCCCATTTGCCAAATACAAAAAAGACCAATAAGCTAGGTCTTCATTGCTGCTCTCCAAAGTAATCCCCAGATCTCCCACTCTCTCGAAAATCAATGCAAAGGTTGAGATGAGGTGAAACTCCCTTCTTTAACTCATCGTGCTGGGAAGAGTCTTATGATCACTTTTTTTTCTTTTTTTTTTGTAAGCGTCGTGGCTCCATGATGAAACTAATTGTCCTATTTCATGCACCCTAAGATTTGCAGCTTTTCGAATGTCCTTTATCGCCACGCTTATGAAAACAGAGCAGCTGAAGACGCTGGCATTAGTCGTGAATTAAGGTGGAGCTGAACTAAGTTTATCATAAAGAATCTGAAGAAAGACTCTAAAGCAAACTTTGAGCAGCAAAGTACTAACGACTGAGGTGACAGAAAAGAGTCATTTATCTTAGTGAGGAAAAACATAAGAGCATGAGCCTCCCTGCTCAACGCCTGTGCAACATTCACTCTTCTTTTACCTCCAACCTTGTCCATCCGTCATTTGGTGGTGACTGGCAGTGGTGATGGGCACAGCATAGCCACTCTGAAATTAGCTGCCTGCTGCATGTGATGATGAGAATGGCACGAGTGAACTAAACCAATGAAGTTGGGTGGCTGTTAATCCAAAAACAGTGAGCTGAAGTGCACTGAAAATCTATCGTCATTCTCTTTGGATTCCTTGTGATAAATACAACTTTTAACATTTTATTTGATTCATCGTTAACATGAATGTTCACCCCTGTGCAGTCTCGCTTAAATGTAGTCTGAAAAGTAGTCTGTGTGCAGCTTATATAAACACAAAATTTTAAAAGTGTGCCAACTTTTGAAAAAATATATAATAAAATATTACCAGAACTTATTTTATTACTACTAAATTAAGCTGTGGGGTATTTTGTCTTAAAGGAAATTAAAAGCTGACAGTTTGCATGAATCATATATAAAATACACAAGGTACATTGGGAGCTCCATGCAACAAATGCACCTTTCAATACTGAGATTTATATCTTCTCATTTTTTCATGGCTTTGTAATGTCGGCCTTTATTTTCCAGTAGTCCTGTATAATACTGGTGTTTCACAAATTTGTTGAGCGATGTTCTGCAATTCTTTGGAGTCAATTTTTTTGAAGCTGTTCTTTGCTGGAGGGGTTATGTTGCTCCATCTTTATCTTTAAAATACTTAAATTTTGTCCAGGTCAATTTTTATTTTTTATTTTTTTTCTCATCTTTAAAAAGTCTTGTGTAATTTTAACAGTATGCTTTGGATTGTTATTCCCCTTCTCCAATTCACGAGATGGGGAGTTGTCTTTTCAGTCCCTATTTTTATTTATGCACATCATTTATATTGCCGACTCTAAATGCTATCTCTTCAACACTTGTCATCAAGCTCCCACCTCCGTGGTTACCTGTTGGAATTATGCATTCACTGTGCTGGACAGGTTTGTGTAAACTATGAGAGTACAGAAAGAGATTGCTTCTTTTCATGCTCTTCAGGAGAGTTTACTCTTGTAAAGCAAGAAATAAAACAAACCACACACTGAGGACTCTAGAAAACAAGCTATGCAAGAAAATGTCTGGAAAGCTTGCCTAGTGCAAAAAAGACAGCGTAGACACTGGGGAGTGCAAGGCCGGAGAGATGTACATATTGAGGAGACTGCATGAGTAAATGAACATAGCTGTGGCACAAAAAGGGTGACAAACAGAACAAAGGCTGGAAGAAGACCAAAGTAAAGTGCAAGATAATCGGGGGTTTGAAAGGAAAAATAGGAAGTGACTTAACTCAGCAAAATGACACTGATTACTGCTGCAGTCATGTTTCCACTGAAGACTCACAATTAGAGTTTTCTGTTCTTCCAGCAGTTCTTTTCCACATAGAACCCGGATGCAGTCCCGCAGATAGATGCAGCCCATAGGTCAGCGTACTCACTTTTGTTATAGAGCAGCTTCAGTGGAGCTTTAAACACTGGGATGTAATATTCCTTTTGGATATCACCAACACAAGCAGCTGTGGTTCTACCAATCCAAACTGCTGCCTCTGCATCCGTGAGGTTTGGTTGAAAGAGAGGGGCTAGTGCTGGGACAGCAGAAATTCTGCCAGCTAGTCTTGGCTAATGTCAGCCTGATGGAGGCTCCAAACCAGTGGGGTGGGATGTTCCACTACAACCCTCTGCCCTATGGTCTACCATTATAATTAATATGTTGTTGTATCAAAGTTGAAGCATTTGCCTCCAAAATGTCCTGCGCCCAGCCCCCTTATTAAAGACCTGACCTCCAAGCAGCTGAAGGTTGCTCTGCAAACTTGGCACACCCCCGAGTGAAAACATCTGCTTTCCTCACAGGCAGGACCGCCACAGACCCCACGTCTCAGCTGGTTCCCACAGCCCAGCGAGAGAGCCCTTCCCCTGTCCTCACACACTGACCCCCACATTTATAACCCCACCCCCACTGCCACTGAGACCTCCTTAAGCCTTGGGTGCAGGCCTGGACCTCTCCATCACTTCACCCCTCCCCTGTCCACATGTAGCACTGTGCCAGTGTGGTCACTTTACTGCTGAGAAGACTGCTCCTGTCTTGTTATCCCCACATCATAGCCTGTCGAGAGGAAGGGAGGGACGGAGGGATGAGAAGGAGGGAAGTCATGGAGGGAGAGGGGAAGAAGGCATCTGCGCTGCTCCCACAAAGCGGCGACTGTTGGAACGCTGACAGAAGCATCTGTCATCTCCTGTCTTCACACATCCACCTGCTGTCCTAGGGCCCGACTCTTTCTAGCTTCATCTTTTGCTCCCTCCCACTTTTTTCTCCGCCTTCCTGCCTTTCTGAGCTTTCTTGGTGATTGTGCGAAGCTCTTGGACATCTCCTTTAGAAATCCCATACACTGAACAACCACCCCTTCTCACCTTTAATGAATTAGAGCTTCGAGTGTGAGTCCTGATTCTCTTAAATCTGTGACCTGTGCTGAAAACTTTCTTTTCATCTGGTGACTGTTTTCCACTATACTTTTTCATCTCTAATCATCATGTGCTTTCTTTGCCAAGTCAGTGCCAAATTAAGCCATATTTATTAACAAATATTGCCATGGTGTTAATGAATGTACTGACCTGTCTTGTGACTACTTTATCATTCTCCAGTGGTTCCCCTAACATGCTGAAGGGTTGCCAGCAGTAAGGGGAAAGATGCCAATCCATGTGTATGACACACACACACACAGACACACACACACACATAAAAAAGACACAAGCTCAAGGACACCATCACTCATTCAAGTCAGAGGAAGGTGCCCTTCAGATGATGCCACAGAGGAGTGTGCAAAAACCCAAATCAATGATTTCATCAAAGTTTGACAGAGATAAACCTTTGTAAATTTTCAACGTTACTCGTACTTACAGTGAGAAATGGCAGACAGTCTTACTTGGCATTAGATTTTTTTCTTTTTGCTCCACATTAAGGACTTTTTTGAAGGTATAATTTTTGTTGTTGTTGTTCTAACAGAGAAGAGTAAAATGCATCCTGTACAGTTCAACTACCTGAAAGAACTGGACTCATCATTTCTTACCAGTGTATCTGTATATGGTCATTAAAAAAGCTATTATCTCTATATAGGAGGTTATGTTGTTGGGTGTGTGTGTGTGTGTGTGTGTGTGTGTGTGTGTGTGTGTGTGTGTGTGTGTGTGTGTGTGTGTGTGTGTGTGTGTGTGTGTGTGTGTGTGTGTGT
>JASGAU010368510.1:0-11781 GCA_030220045.1 Australoheros facetus
GTTCTGAACCAGCTGGAGACGCTTTATGGACAACTGGCTAATTCCAAAATAAAGAGCATTACAATAATCTAAACGGGAAATAATAAAAGCATGAATTAAAGTTTCAAATTGTTGCTTGAGGAGAATGGGCCTTACTTTAGCCAGCTTTCTGAGATGATAAAAACAGGACTTAACCACTGACCTGACTTGGCGATCTAACTTGAGGTCACTGTCAATCTTAAAGCCCAGATTTGTGATGGTCTGCTTTAAGTAGGGTGTCAAGGGCCCCAGGTCAACAGAGGATCCTTCACATGAATGGCTAGGGCAGAAAACCATTACCTCTGTTTTCTTATCATTAAAATTTAAAAAGTTTAAGGTCATCCATGCTTTAGTATACTCAAGGCATCGCAGGAAGGAAGTGCATCTTTTTTAAGAGGCATATAAATTTGGCTGTCATCAGTGTAAAACTGAAAAGAGATCCCATGCTTCCTGAGTATTGAACCCAGGGGTAGTAAATAAAGAGAAAAAAGAAGAGGACCAAGAATTGATCCCTGCGGGACCCCATAAGATACAGGAGCAGATATGGATTCATACTCAGCTATGTTTACAGCCATAGTTCTGTCTGTTAAATATGATGTAAACCATTTTAACATGGAGCCACGAAAGCCAATCTGGGTCTGTAAGCGGGATAATAAAATATTATGATCCACCGTATCAAAGGCAGCAGTTAAGTCGAAGAGAACGAGGACAACATATTCACCCATATCGTTTGCCCTAAAAACATCATTAAAAACTCTCACCAGAGCAGTTTCTGTACTATGACGAGTTTTAAAACCAGACTGAAAAATCTCCATAAAACCATTATCCTCTAAAAAATGTTTAACCTGAAAATCAACAACTTTTTCTAAGATTTTTGATAGAAATGGCAGCTTAGAAATAGGTCTAAAATTTGCTAACACCATCTGATCAAGACCAGGTTTCTTGAGAAGAGGCTGTATTACAGCATGCTTGAGACCCGCAGGAACTACGCCTGATGACAGACTGCTATTTACAATATCTAAGATGACCTGTACTACGCTGGAAAAAAATTTCTTAAAAAAACCAAGTGGGAGCAATATCGTGAGGAGAACCCGATGGTTTCATGCGTTCCATTACATCCTGTATAAAAGTCAAGTCCACTGGTTCAAATCTATCAAGTACAGTTGAACCAGTGGACGTAGAAGAGGGGTCACAAGCAGGTGCCAAAATGAGAGCTCTTGCTATAACAACCTTATCTATAAAAAACTTCAAGAAATCATTACACGTTTTAGAACATGCTTCTACACGGACAGGCAGTGGAGCATTAAGGACAGTCAATCACCTTGAATAACACACATGAATCTTTATGGTGGAGCATAATAATATTGGACAGATAATGTCTTTTTGCAGTCTTAATAGCATGCTGGTAACGACGCCAGCAGCTCTTACGAGCCTGAAGTGAGACTTGTAGTTTGACCTTCTTCCATTTCCTTTCGGCTCTGCGACATTCATGCTTGATGGCATGAACTTCGTCGTTAAGCCATGGCTCAGTTTTCCTTTTTGGCTGCGTAATTTTCATGGGGCCCACAGTGTCCAAGATATTCTTGCAGGACACTTGCAACCAAGAGTTTAATTGTTCCGTGGTAGAATTTGACGGGGCAGTAAGCTGCTCGAAAGCGTTAGAAAAATAATTAATAATAGAAGGGTTAAAAACTTGCCGGTGGCAAGCAGGAAGAGGAGGTTTGACTCTGCCACCAGGTAAAAAAAAAAACATTAAATACAACACGTAAATGATCAGAATAAATAAAGTTGGACTCCAATGAATGAGTAGAACCATCTCAAGGAGGATCAGAAGAAATGGACAGCATGTGAGTTAAATATGAATGTCACAGCAAAGGGTCTGAATACTTATGACCACGTGATATTTCAGTTTTTCTTTTTTAATACAGTTGCAAAAATTTCTACATTTCTGTTTTTTTCTGTCAAGATAGAGTGATGAGTGTACATTATTGAGAAATAAAATAAACTTTTTTTATTTTAGCAAATGGCTTCAATCAAACAAAGAGTGAAAAATTTAAAGGGGTCTGAATACTTTCCGTACCCAATGTAAGTCCTCTCTCTGTGTCATTCAAGCAGCAGATCTGCTTGACACTACTTGGCCTGCTTGATATTTTGACATCTTGGAGCAACATCACATTAGTATAAAGTTTTGTGGTTTTGCTCCAATATGGCGATGTAATGGCTCAGTCAATACAATACGTTTCTTTGCTACCAATTTTACCTTGCAACTGGTGGCAACCACAAGGGAATATATGTTTTTTCCCAAGCAAATGTTGGTTGCCAAGCCTGTGTGATCTGGGCTTAAGAGGCTGAAAGAAGCTCATGACAATATAGTCAAAAAAATTACAGTACCACATGCTTTGGATGTTGCCAGCCTTATACACCTTTATAACAACAGATTTAATTGATACAGCAGTAAAATTTAGCAGAACTGCAGATAAAATCTAGTGTTTATCATGATGAAAAACTAAACATAGCCTGTTTTTCCACTGAAAAAATAAACATAATTATATGCATTTGGAAATATTACTGTATGTAAGGTCATGGTGCAGCTATTACCCTTATACTTCTTGATTTTGCTGACATTGTTGCATTCAGTTCATCCCTCCAGACAGTTATACCCACCAGTGTGAGCTATAAAACAGTTTTTGGGTTAACTGTCAAAGATTCTAGCTTAAATACTGCTGTGGGGAGTGATGGGGAAGACCTAATCAGGGAACTCAGTCTCACCAGTGTATTTCCCTCCATAGAAGGTCATGGGGAATCCAGAAGCACCTCCAGCAAAGTCAGTCATCATCAAGTCCACATTTTGTGGTAGCTTGCCCCCATTTGGTCTGGTACAGTCCACAGTGTTGAGGATCATGTGACCTGCAATCAAAACAGAATTTAATATTCTGATCAGACTTATTTTTACACCAGGAATAGTTATTTTATTAAAAATAACACCTTTGTAGTCAACAATGATGCAGGTGTCCATTTCAGGATGTACACCATCCATCAGGATCATAAATCTCAGGTGATCATCAATCTGGGTGAGAAAAAGATCCATTTTTATTTCATTACGGTATTCATATTTCAAAAAGCATTTTTATTAACATTGTTATTGTTCAATGAAACATTTTATAAATATGTTTTTGTAATTGCTCGACCAAATACTAGAGGCGGTGACTTACATTTTGCCAGATGCCAAAGGGGACAACTTTGATATTGGTCAGTTTAACTTGGCTTTGCTCCAAATACCTGTCACAGCAGAGATAGGCCTATGTGAATACCATACTAGATTCTGCTCTAATTAATTAGAGGATATGGGGAAAATTGAGCTCCACTTCATTACTAACCAAAACACTGGTCTGGATGTGTCACCAACATAGATCGGGATATCAGGCCTCCTTTCTGCCAAGACTTTCAGTGTGGGGTAACTAGAAAGGTGACAGAACAAGTCAATGCCCCAAGATTCTTTCTTTCATATCAAAGGAGCCAGAGTCCCTTGTAATCTTTTAAAAGAATGAATGACTCAACTTTAACAAGTTAGCAAAGAACCACTTTTAAATTGTATCTTTACTTGTAGCCTGTTGCAAAAATAATTAAATGAATAAATAAATAAATAATAATTTGTTCCAATTTCTTAAGTTGAATCTCTGAAAAAGGCCCCCCAAAAAATAAGTTTGACAGACATAAAATATTTTTTTTTGCACCAACTAGGTCACTCCCCAAGAGCTATTAGCTGAAAACATGGCATTGTTTGGTGTGTAGCGTTTTCTTAACATAAAGGGAAAACTGATCAAGTGAAGGACCAAAAAACAGCAATGAAAAAAGTGTCTGCCAAATAACCCAAGAACGGAACTGAAAATCAACAGCAAATCATTTTAAATTGTGGTCTTGTGGATCTAATCAAAATGAATGGAAATATGATCGCAGAAATATAACATCAGATTTTGATCCACTGTGATGCGCAGAGACCGAAGTCATAGCATTTAAAGCAATACTTCGGATACTCAGTACTCAGTAGAGTGAAACCTGAAAACTGACTACTGCTGCCATTGTGTGTGCTTGTCATGCTGTTTTCAGTCCTCCTTGTTGTAAACTCCAGTGTTTCCTGTTTAGACAAGTTTCTGAACGATTCAGCATTCTGCGTGCTGACAGTGATATGACCATCAAGCTACATACCTAGAATCCTTCACACAGTGTAACAGACACTTTTAAAATACTGTCATGAGGTATGCAGAAGACGGATGGATGTTTGGCTGATCTTGGGGAGGAGAAGGGATGAAACATCACATAAACATGGTTGATAGAGTAGTTAAAAATGAATGCCCTAGCTCTGAACATCTCCAAGAACAAAGAACTCATTCTAGACATCGGGAAAGTCAGTGGAGAAACAAGAGACTGTGCAGAAAGGGATTTCCAATGACTTTGCAGTGTTTCAAGTTGTGTTAATACAAATGTATATTGAAGTGAGTGAGCTTGTTCTTCAATAGCTGTAACAATGTTAAGGATTTTTTATTAAATAAATGCTGTAATATCTAATGTTGTTGTTCATTTGAGGTTTTACTGAGGACCACATTAATTTTTTATTAGATCCTTATAGAATTAAAGGAGGGAATACTTTCCTCTTCACTGTGACTCTATGTAAAATGGGCCCTTCTTCTCTTTTGGTTTTGATTGTAGCTGATCATGAGTCAGATATTGCAATGTATCTAAGCCATAATAATTCAATGAACTAGCTGTGTGGTGCAGATGAACAGAACAGCTGAACAGCTCTGAGCCCTTTAGGTGCTTAAAAAAATGAGCAGTAATATATGATATAAATTTTTGTACATATTTAACAACATTGACGGAGCTTACCTGAGATGGTCTGAGTGCATATGGCTGATGTAGATGAGATCTGCAGCACACAGTCTGTCCAGGGCATCTGCTGGAGGCTCATGGAGAAGCCACCAGCCCCTAGCAAATGCAGGGCCCTTCAACCAGGGGTCAAACATGAACTGCCTCTCTCCGAGCTGCAGCTCCATGCAGGCATGGGTGAAGTATGTCACCTGAGAGGAAGGTCAAAGAAAATTTGAAATTTTAGAGATAGCTGATGTACTCTTCCCTCATTTTTCACAACTTTAACAGTTTAATAAGGGTAACACAATGCGCAGTACCTCACAGTGTCTCAAAAATCATCTGAAAAAGATTTGTTGTTTGAAATGTAATAGCAAAATACATACTTTTACTTCTCCTTCCTGGAGCTCCTGAGGCTCTCTGGGATCAGCCAACCAGGGATCAAGAGGACACAGCTCCACCAGCTGAAGCCCCCCATCATCCAACATTTCTACCTCTGTTAGTGTGACAAGAAACTCAGGTGTAGCTGGATTTACAAGGAATTTACATTCTTCTCAGTACTTTCAATATGGTCTTTCAGAGTTTGCATGAGCACGCCAGTCTTTGCCTCCACTACATGCCTCTTGCAAAGCTACCAAAGCACTTCCAGAGGAGTTCCTCCACCTCTGCAAGTGAGAAGACCTCTGTTTGTTAATAAAGGCTGGGCACACAGAGCCAGAAGGTTATACAGTTTACCTCCATAATATCTCCCCTTTTCAACAGTTTCTTTAATCCCTTACTCGTACTGAGATTAAACTTTCAAACATAACAGGTAAATGGAAATCTCTTACCTACTTCCTGCTGCACGCTGATCTGATACTCTTAACTTTCCTTTATTCCAATATGACTTGTAACTAGCCTTTATATCAACATCAGAACATACTCATAATATTAACATGGCAGATGTGACAAGCTCTTTTTTTTGAGTGTGTGTATGTGTGATTTCACAGGCTGAGTCTCTGTGGGGGTTTGGTGAGCCTGCCACTCCTTGTGTGTGCTCCTGCACCGAAGTCTCCACAGGGCTCAGTCTCGCATGATCCGCAGCAGGTTAATCAGTTGTAGAGGGGCTCACTTGTATGCTGATGGGTTCCCATGGGTCCTGCTAAGTGGGTGTGTTGCTTTCACTGAACATGCATTTGGTGGACATGTGTTTGGGCCCCACCCTGACCTCAGGCATCCCTGAAAGCCCAATATTCTCTGATGGTGATCTCTTTCTCCTCTCTTCTCTGGCCAATCCTACTGCTAAAGATGGCAACAAGCAGTTTGTGGTCGGTTTTTGCAGTCACATCACATCTCCCATAGAGGAAGTAATGAAAGTGTTCCTCTTTCATTCCTTGACTACGTAGGCATTCCTTGACTACGTTCAGGAATGCCTGAACGTAGTCAAAAACTACGTTCAGGCATTCCTTTTCAATTTGAGTGTAGTTGTGCTCCGCAGAAGTGAATGCCCTTGAAGGGAATGCCACTGGTTGTCGATCTTGCAGGAGGCAGCATCATAAAACATTTTGGCTTGCATCACTTTGCATTGTGATTGCCTTGTTGACATCATAATAGTTCAAGACTGGAGCTGCTGACACTGGTACCACAACATCATGTTGTGGAAGCCACTGCAATGATACTTCCTTGTCCAGAAGCTCGTGCAATGGTTCACACACCTCAGAAAGAGTTGGCAAGAATTTGGAAAGGTATGTGACAATGGGGTCCATGTGATCATGGAAGCATACTTTTTTATTTTAAACTGTAGCTTCTTTAGGCTAAACCTGAGACAGACTTCCTTGCAGCACTCCCTGACTCATCATCTGAGTCACCACAGCCAACAACCAAGATGTTGTCTGCAATCGGATCCACCCCATCCAGGCCAGCCAGTAACTCATGCTCCAGGGGACAGTGGAAAGGGAGTGCATTTGTTGCCCCATGGAGTCCAGAACATGGTGAGGAAGCTGCTTTCACTGTCGAGCTTACATAGGAGGATCCACGTGCATTCACTAGTGAAACTTTGTGTAAGGACTTTGCTGCTGACCAGCAGGACAGAGGTGCAGTGTCCGCCAGCAATGCAGCACACGAGGCCCAGGAGGAGAGGGAGAAGAGCCGGTTTCCTGGTACGACTAGTTATGGTAATAGATCGCATGGAGGAGTCGCTGTTGAAGCCTGGAGGCAGCATGTGCTCTTATGTAAACCAAAGGTGGTGTACCAACAGTAAGATCATGTCACAGCTATCCTCTCTGGAGCTTGAGATTCTTACCATCACATACAGGTCGTTTTATGTCCCCAGGGACTTAACAGCTTTTATCTTCACTCCTGTTTACATCCCTTTCTTGTGCTGGAATTAGGGGATTTTAATGATGTCGGTTTAAGGAAAGCTCTGCCAGAAAACGAGTTTTTACTGCTACCAGAGGTGAGAAAACACTTGATCAGTGTTCCTGTGTTATTCCCACGGCCATTCACACTGTATTGAGAGCACCCCTGGGCAATTCTGACTCAACACAGTTTTTCTCATCCCAAAATGCTGGCAGACACTGAAAGCAATCAAACCCTGCAGGAGGACTGTTAGACAGTAGTCCCCCCAAAGTGATGGATGACTGTGTGACTGTGTTGCTACAACTGACTGGTCTCTTCTTTGGGTACCATATGAGGACTTGAACACTTTCACTGATGTGGTTACACTGCACAATAAATTTGTGTGTGTAAAGATGTGTGTGTGTTCCACCCAAAATCGGTAATGGTTTATACAGTAGCAGTGGTTACCATAGTGTGGGAAGGTAGAGCACCGTAATAACAGAAATTCAGTTTGAAATTACTCACAAGTATGCAGTCACATATTTATATAAATGTATTAATTTATATAAAAAGTGAATTAAAACTAGTAATAGGCGGTGGTTAGCTTGTGATATTGCTCATTACTCTGACCTAAATTTACTGCTCTTATATTGAAGTTTGTGTCCTAGTGACAAGTGGGTCACATATTGGCACATACTAGCACTTTACATATGACTGGGTAGTATTCACAATTTATAGCCAACAGCCCTTGTTGTTTATGTTTTTCGAATCCAAAGAAACCTTTGTATGACTTCTCAGGAGATATTTTATCCTAATCTCAGGGTAAGCAGGAGTGTGATCTATTGAACCTGTTGGAATCAGAGATTAGTGAGCTGTAAACAGCCTTTAAATTGTTCCCGTCTCCATGGCTTTTCCAGACATGGGAATTTCAGAGCCATAAACATCACATTCCAGTCCAGTGGGAAGTCACAGGGCCTGTTTTCTGTCATTCCCTGCTTCTTTAGGCTTGCCAGTTTGATTGAATGCATTCTGTTTGTACAAAGCATGACTTGCTTGGATGGCCCGGTGTGCATTCGTTGATGCCTGAGGTGAGAGTGACTGCTCCTCTTTCTCGCAAGAATTAAAGTCTTACTACGAGAGCTGGTCAAGTGGATTTAATTATTTGATAATTGTCACAGGCCGACTCACGGCCCATAACAAAAAATGAGGGGAGGCAAAGGTATAGGCCAATCAAAGTAGATATAACGTAAAATATACTCAAAACCCAAACAAAGATGACTGAGTGGACATATATGTAAATACGGATGAATATTGCAACCCAAAACCAAACTAAAACAACAGACAAACCACGTTTACCTGGAGGAGCAGAGAGGGGAGAATGGTTAGTAGAGCCCTGCTTAAATTACTGAGCCCAGGTAGCCCACCTCTGCCTACAGGAGGGACCGCTCCTGCAGGTCAGAGGAGGGGCCATGACATTAATTGAAGAAGTTTTCTGACAGGCCCCATGGGATTTTTTGTTTTTTAAGGTGGCTGCAGCAGTCTTGATTTTGGGAACCACTGGTTTACAGTAACAACAAGCCATGGTTAGGCCAAAACATTAAAACACTGTGGAGGGAGAAGAGATGCAGCTTTTAAATCTGGAGATAAGGATCTCTATAGGGCTGCTAAAAATAAATTCAGAATGACATTAAAGAACACCAAACAAGATTATAAAGAGAAGATAGAAAACTAGCTCAACTCTGGGATCAGCAGAGAGCTATGGCAGACTTTCCATTTAATCACTAATTATAAGGCAAACATGCCTCTTTGGGCACTGATCCTAATGAGATAAGGAACTTACTGCACAGGTAAAACAGGTAAAACAGCCAAAAACCAGATGGTCCTGATCAGATAACAACGGCTTGCCTCAAATAATATGAAAATAATTTGCATATGAACTATTCCACTATTCCACACAGCTGTCTGAAGGAATATAGACCTGAAGCATTAACATCTGCTGTCATGAAACCATTTGAAAGCTTGGCATGTAGACACCTCTCCAGTGTCACCCTAGAACTAGTTTGCATGGGGCACACAGATCTGTTGGTGATGGTGTGTCATTGTGCCTGCACTCTATTCTGCAACATCTAGAGAATTAGGCAAGAGGCCTTTTTGTCAACTTCAGTCCAGCTTTTAATACCATTTTGCCCAAAGCTATCAGCACGGGGGCCATTCTGGGGTGTGTTCTGTCCCCACTCCTGTTTTCACTGTGCACAAATGTCTGCACTTCACACCGTCAATCAGTTAACTTGGTCAAATTTCCATCCATACACCCACTTCCGCTTATCCTGTCAGATGGCAAACAGTAGTGGGTTTAATCACACGAAATGATGAACTGATGTACAGTGGAGTGGTAAAACAGCTAAAAAAGTGCAGCTTGCTACAGTTTTATCGAGCAGCTGCTGAGAGCATACTTAATGGGTTCTGTGGCCACAAGTTGGTGCTTATTCTGTTTTGTGTAGTATGACCATCATTGCTTGCATCTATATCCTGTCTATATCCTTTAAGTGGGGGAGCTAATTGACTGTTAGTGTCTAATGTGGGCCAAGCTACAATCACAAGTTAACCACACAGACTCAACATCCAGACTGCAGGAAGTTGCCCTTTTAGTAGCTACTGTCATTCTCTATAAACCAGTATACACGGTAGTGTAGAGACAGAACTTACCAAGCTCATCCTGTGAGAAGCTGTCAGGTGGGTTCACATATTTCATTGTTGACACGTTTAACTTCCAGTTGTGTTTGGTGCATTTAACAGTCCTGTGAGAACAGAGAAGCATGTCACCTGTAATCTAACACTGAAAATGGATAATCTCTGGTGGCTGTTCCTGCTCTCACATTCCGTCCAGGTCTTCAATGTCTTTGATGAACATCCCCCCTTGATGCTTGCACTGGTTCTTGCATGCTTTAAAGTCGCCATTGCTCTTGAATATGATGAAACATTTGCCATCCTCAGGGCTTTTCTTGAAGTTGACTCCTTCTTTGAGTGCACCAACTGCTTCAGCATTCAGTGACAATAACACTTTTGCTATTTGAGAGGCCATTGTACCTAAATATTAAAAAGCAAAAATTATTTTAAACACAATTTTTTTAAGGTTGGCATTTTAAAGGATGTATTTAAAAAAAATCAAAATTTTGATGACTAAAGTATTTGTTTCGCTATTAAACAAATAGTGACTTAAAATTTATACTGTTATAGAGAAACAATGTCACACTCTGTAGTTTGCTCTGGGCCCCTCCATAATCCGACCAGAAGTGACATGTTTAGTTCTCCTTAAATATCCAGCTGTCTGAGTGGTGTGCAAAAAAGGATGTGAGCTTTAGAGTGGAATTATTTTGTAACTGTGTGCCTCATACATCATACTGATCTGAACCAAAATTGGGGGGGGGGTGTCATTAACACATAAAACAAGACAATCCAATTGGCGTATCCATCATCAGTGCTCATCACACACAAGTGATGAACAAGTCACAATCCAGAATGGTGTTTTTGCTGCAGGTGTCCAGAAGTTCTGGTCGCTGTACTTAAGTAACTAGCAAGCCCTACAGAAGAGGAGCGAGCATCAAGGGAGTAACAAGGCCAGTCATTCCAAATGCAATGTTTTTAAAAGCTCATCAAATATCAAACAGAGAGAGGAGATGAGATGAGAGGAGAACAGAGGAAGAAGATACATTATTTGTAAAGTTAAGACATGGGATGCATGCAATGCTGTCATTCATTTTAGAGTTTTTTTTTTTAATGATATTGGATTTTGTATCTGTGTTGATGACATTGTTTGTATGTTTTTGTTTTTCATATTATGAATCATACTGTGAAACAAACTTAAGTATGCTACTATGTTATGCAGATTGCATGAAAATACAACCCACTTTAGTGCAGGTTACATTGGTTAGCGTGCAGTATTGTGGTGAAGTTCACAGTAATGCAGTATGTTAGACAGGTGGAGACTGTGGTTTTCAGTGTCAGTGTTAGGTGACACTTTGCCCTGTGTTGCAGAACTACAACTGATCTCAGGCTTCCCACACCTGCCAAACCCCTGTTAGATAAATAAGGACTGTGCGAGTTATAACCAGAGGTGGACAGTAACAAAGTACAAATACTTTGTTACTGTTCTTAAGTAGATTTTTCCAGGTACTTTACTTGAGTATTTATTTTTCTGATTACTTTTTACTTTTACTCCCTACATTTTTTACACAAGTATCTGTACTTTCTACTTCTTACATTTTCAAAACAAGCTCGTTACTTTAGGTTTAACGCGTCTGAGAAACGTTTGCATTTCCGGTCAGTGCGGGAGCCGGCTTGTGATTGCGTGCAGGTTTTTTCTTGGAAGTCACAACAACAGGATGGAGGGGAGGGCACAAACACCCCACACGGTAGAGGGAGGGGCTCCTGCAACGCTCGCTCGGAGAAAGGAAAGAGCCAGAGGAAGTTGCGCTTTAGGCTGCACGCCGGTGTTGTGCCAAAAAGTGATCGTCTGCCAAAAAGTGATTGCCAGAAAATGACTGCCCGTATTTAAACTGTGTAAATGACTTGCTGACCTATAAT
>JASGAU010368522.1:0-13579 GCA_030220045.1 Australoheros facetus
GCTAATGACTTCTATATTTGACTCAGGTGTGTTGAAGCAGAGACACATCTAAAACCTGCAGGACAGGGGCTCTTGAGGCCTGGAGTTGAAGAGCCCTGCCTTAGTCCCTCCTTGCAGAGATGCAAGTGGAGAAGGAGAGGAGGTGAGGCAACAGGCACCACCTCTCCTGCTCTAAGAAAACGGAGCCTGAATTAAAAGTGATGTCAAATAAATGCGACATGTGGAACAGCTGCATTTTACTTTGTTGTGTTGTAGCTCAACTCCTGCTGAATTTTTATGATTTCAGCTGTAGCACTGCTCATCACAGGGCACAATGTGACACGCACAGGAAGAAAGTTTGATTGTGCAGTTGATCTTTGCATTTCTCAGACTGTGTATCTTTGATTCCTTTCCTTGCCTCAGAGCAGCAACAAAGTGTTTTTGTTTGTTTGTGCTGAAGTAGGTGTGATCTGCCTCCCAGCTCTGCACACCTGTCTCTAATCAGTCCACCACCTCCACAGCTCACCTGCCTCTCATTAGCTCATCTGTGTGCAGTGTATCTTCTATCTATTCCTTGCCAGTTTGTAATTTCTACTGTGGTGTTAACACATTGTTTAGTCATTGTTAGTCTTTCCTTGTGTTTCTTGTCACTGCCTCTCGTGTGGAGTAGACCATCACTGGCCTGCCTGTCTCTCCACTTCTTCCTGCTGGTCACCTGCAGACAAAATGAAACTACAGAAGCCTGCCACACTCCTACCTCACCGGCTTCAACCTCCATTACCCACCTTCCCTTTGGTTGCTCACAGTGGGTTTATAACCAAACACTGGTGATGGTCAGATGAAGCTTTGAAGCCCAAGAAATGGTTCATTTCTCAAGGCTTCATGTGCACACAAACCCCCACTGGTCAAAACCTTTAGTGTCATTTCAGCTATTTGTGATAGTCTCATGGCCATCAGCATAGGAATAATCACTGCCAAGAATAGAAATAAAAACATCTTGAGTTTGTGTGGTTCATTCATTCATGCATCTGTTTTTGATTAATGGTAATGGAGGTTTATCAATGTGAAAAACCCATCAGACTGATTTTCAGTTAGTGTTTAAATAAATCCAGCAGGACCTGAGATGTTTATACTGAAACTGATGGGACAGTGATTGTGTTTATGAATACTGGAGTGATGATGATTTTATTCATATCCATTTAGATATAATATTTTTTTCCACTGTGCTTGGACTCAGTCGGTTTCTCTTTTTGGAAATAACCTTCTCCGGCTTTTGAGAAAACCCTTCCACATGATTCTGAGGATGCAGGGCTGCACAGCAGGCCTGCAATAGGCTTGGATATGCGCCTATGCCTATGATACCCATTGATGAGGTGTTGCTGTTCTACCGCAGCTGCAAACACTTCACCTTGGAATGAAAAAAGACCTGTGAATATTACAGTAGTAACACATTTGATTATCTACAAGCATATTTATGTGTACAACCTTACTCGAGAGATCAGCTCAGTGCTGTCATAAAGGGGAAACTTCACCTTTAGCAGCTCCACTGTGTCACAGCAAACTGGTGAAACAATGCGAACACTAACAAATTTTGTGGGATCCACTGCATTTTTATAAATCACACCAACACTCAAACCACTACCAGAAGCAGCGACTCTTCAGACGTCGCTTCACTCGCCCTTAACGAAGCAAGCCTCCGTACCGCTTCATAAAAGACTTCCTGGATTTCTCGACACACGCTCCCGAAGCCTCGGAACAGCAGTCCCATCACTACCAAATACCTGCTGCACTAATGACATTCCCTTCATCCCTAACTGTACTTTATGTTTAATGACTACAAAATGGTAAAAAGATAAAAAAATAAGATGAGGAGCAAGCTATTATTACAGGTGGGTGCTATAGAAACAGCAGAAGATACTGAGAGGTAAAGAAATCACTGGATTTCACAATGATGAAAATTTAGGCTCAAAAAAACCTAACCTAACCTCCCCTCACACTAAACCTTTAAAGCTCTTCCAGGCCTAGCCGTACATTACTGTGCTGTACCCATTTTTACTGTCACTGTAGCTTTCTTTAACCCACCATCGTGGACTGCTTGTGTCCCCGAAGAATTAATCCCAACATTTCAATGTGGTTAAAAGTAAGCCACAGGCTCTCCATGCTATGTTATTATTCTAGCTTTCCCTGAATTCTCTGGATCGTTCTTTGGAGGTTTTAATGATTCAGCAAGACTGAGGAGTGTTATGTCATGTAGCATTTTGTCACACCGGATCAAATGATCTTTTGATCCTGGTTACAGAAAATGTTATCTTTGATCGATGATGAGGCCCGGGTTCAGGTTTTGTTTATTTGTTTTGTTTTTAATTTATTTGAACTATTATTGGATGCTGCACAAACAATCTGCACATCTCTGGATGGAACCATTTTTGCACCACCCAGATCTATAATATTTGAACATGTTCAGCTGTTTTTGACATCCGTGCAAAGTTCCATGTGTTGTTGAGCACGCTTAACTCCGTAACATTTTGATTCATTTGCATGAAAAAGAACAAGTGGACCAATTCCAACAGCGCCTTCACACCATTTGTTGAAGTTGACGGTCCACACTAAGCTCAGCACAGTGACTGAATCACAGCAGCTCACCAGACTGAGACTCATAATGTTCCAGCTGGGCTGTTCTAAAATTGTTCTCACAACCTGCATTATGATGTGATTAATAAAACCTGAGTAAATATGGGAAAGATCATGTTGTCTGTGCACAAATGGCTGCATGCCTGAGGTCCCGTGTCAGAGTTTCTGAGGAGCAGCTGCACACAATACGAAGATGTGTGTAATCCGACAACTTAGCGGTATTTTGGGAACTGTTTGTTTGGATCACATCTGCATTAATTCTGCATTACAGAGTTTTGCAATATGTTTTGAGATAAACTGAACAATATGCTGTGGGTAGCTGCTGAGCTGGCACACCCACTTACAAAGAACAGAGGACTGCAGAGGGTCCAGCACAGCAGAAGAGTCTGTGTGGGTGTAAAAAGATGCTTCAAAGAGGACTTTTAGATTATATCGTTTTCCTTTTAACTTCTTAGCTATAGTTTTTAATTTGTTTCATGGGTTTACTGCTTACTAAGAACCAGTGCCCCGTGTAATGGATTGTTTAATTAAAGCAGTCTGACACAAGCGTAACACCTTAAATGTGTTTTTGCTCATTCTTTCAGCTCCGGATTGATTTTCACTGTGCAGACATTCAATTCAGTTTTATTTATATGGCACCAAATCACAGCACACAGTCATCTCAAGCTTTAAGAGAAAGATCCTACAATAATCACAGAGAAAACCCAAAAATCAGATAACCCCCTGTGAGCAAGCACCTTCCTGTTAAAACTCCCTTTTAACAGGAAGAAACCTCCAGCAGCACCAGGCTCAGGGAGGGGGGGTCATCTGCTGTGACCGGTTGGGCTGAGGGGAGAGAGACAGGACAAAAGACACACTGTGGAAGAGAGACAGAGATTAATAATAATTAATGATTAAATGCAGAGTGGGGTATTAACAGAGTAAAAAAAGAGGTGCATCATGGGAACCCCCCAGCAGCCTAGGCCCATAGCAGCATAACTAAGGGGTGGTTCAGGGTCACCTGATTCAGCCCTAACTATAAGCTTTATCATAAAGGGAAGTTTTAAGCCTAATCCTAAAAATAGAGAGGGTGTCTGTCTCCTGAATCCAAGCTGGGAGCTGGTTCCACAGAAGAGGGGCCTGAAAGCTGACAAAAATTAAACATAGTGTAGGATTCATTTGAGCTTCTGATTGTGTTTATTTGGAGGGGCACTTTATTTATTCTGGTGAATGTTTACTCACCAGTTTGTACCTTTTGTGTATCAGTTTATGGTAGAACATGTCCTCTGTAACTGCGTTCTCCCTGAAATCTATGCCTGTGACTTAAAGTCACAGAAACCACCTCACCAACATCAGTGACAGTCATAATTTGCTCTTGCAATCCAGGCTGTGATTATGCACTAAACCAGAATTGGAAAAACTATTAAAATGTAAAGAAATTTCATTATTCTGGCACAGTGTTGGGTAAACACACAACAGACTGAGCCTAATCTGAGTAAACACAAAGAAGGAAGCTCAGCTCATGTTTAATTTGATTCAAATTCAGTAGAGCTAAAAAAAATTTGGACTCCAGATCGATGCTCTCATGAAACCAGTCAACAAAAACCACATCCAGAGGATCTGCAGACATATGACTTTGCACTGGATGGCAATCTGGCAGTAATATCGTTAAGCCCAAAAAAAATCTCAACTGCTCAAATAAAAGCTGTATTTGTTTTTCTGGACTTCCTTTGCCAGTATCCCTCGTTTGGATGATTGTTTCCATTTGTGGATCATCCAAGGTTGCTTGTCATTGCAGCTCATTTCTGCAGGTTGCTGTAGCAGAAGCATATAAGCAGCCCCATAGCCTGCTAAAAGTTTTTCAAGTCTGGGACAATATTTCCTGCAGCAGTGAAGTGACTTGTTATCATTAGCATTCCTTCCTGTTTTCTTTATCTGAAATCAGAGCAGATTAATGTTAATTGAATTATCTTCTGTGCAAACACTTCACACCGATGACTCAGAATGGAAGGAATGTTTTCCTGTCAGACAGGAAATGGACTTGAGTTTTACTGCTGTCTGATTAAAGCGGCACAGTGTGGAATGGAAAAAGCGGGGGGAAAACTTAATGCTATAGTTTGTCAATTTGTTGGCTAAACTGATGATTTAAAAAGTCTTGAATTTTTGTTCCTAAGACACTAAATCACGTAATGATCACAAAGGGTTTATGAACTTTTCAGCAGGTACTCAGCATGAACTAATGCTGGCTCTGCATGCTCTGTGAGCTCCATCTGCTGCAGGTTCCAGTTTGAGTAACCATCAAGCTCACTGTGGACCTCAGCGGTGCATCAAGGTGAACCATTGCCAGCTATAGTCCAGAGTGGTGAAGATGGAGTACATCCAACCACAGGACAAGAGACTGTACAGAAAACTGTAGAGCACTGATAATGAAAACTGTCATGATAGCAACCTGACCAGGAAGTGAGCTGATGTCACCCTGTAACCCTGATGGCTTTGGGCTCTGCTTTTTGAAGCCTCAACATTAGCATTTCACACGCTGTTGTTTTTTTGGAGACAGAAGATGCTGCATTTAGACCAGACAGTGGGGTGCTAACTTATCAGCTAAACAGCTTGGCTAGCAAGCTGCATCTACAAACTATATAAGTGCATCACACAGACCTACCTGCTAAGTAACAGCCCAGGAGAATGCATTCACCAAAAGAGAAGAACAAAATACTTGGATGGTCTGCAGCACTCAGCCAGCCATATTATTATTAGTCAGATAATTCCATGAAAAATGGTTTAAAATGCACCAACATGATACAACAGCTTATGAGATAGTAATGTACTTTTGCTTTAGTAAACCAATCCAAGTCTAAACTTCCTTTTTTAAATCAGTCAATTTAATTTTGAAATTCTGTTACTGTACATACTGCATATTTAAGACTATGGCCTTATTTTTTGGTGCATCCACTGAACCATTTCCACTATTAAAAATTATGCTAGACAGCATTTAAAGAGAGAAGTTTTAAAAGTCATTAGCTTTGGAGCTCTGACATCAAACACTCCCCCTTTATTTTTTAGCTATACTGTAGAAAAGGATAATAAATCTCAGGCAGTCACTTCTCTCGGTTCTTGTTAGAAACCTGCACTGTTACACCCACAAATAAGCACAGAAAAAGATGAAGAATCATGTTTATTAACCTTGTTTTCTTTTCAGAATAAGTTCCTCGGTTTGTTAAAAATCTTTTTCATCTACATACCAACACAGGAGCCTGCTGAGCCCGCTCCTGAACAATGTAATGAAGTGTTTTGACAGAAAACATTTTCCTGACAAACATCTGTCCCTCCTTTCTGAACCCGAGGAACGTCGTCTGAAAATACTCCTCATTCTGTTTCTCTTCCACCGGAGAAGCTGAATTCCTCTTGAGATGATGGTGCTGCCTTACATGGTGGTTAGGGACCTAGAGGAGTCACTCGCTGTGAACCCAGTTCTCTTCCCCCTCTGTACTAATCAGTTTGCAGCCTCTAAAGTAAATTGTGGGTAGTTTCTTAATTGTCCTCAAAATGCTGTTTCTTTTGTTAGCAAACATTTTCAGGTCAAGAGTGGTTTTAATATATGCACATAACAGAGCTGAGTACAGAAAAAAGTGGTATGTAATCAGTAAGATCTGCTCTGTGTTTGCTGTTGGAAGCCTCGGTGGGATTTAACTGCATGCACATAACTGAACCAAACAAACAGGCTACGAATGTAGAACTCGTTTGTGGGAGGAGGTATGTACTTTATTACAGGTGCTTTCAATTATTTCTGAAGTTATGCAGTTATGTTTGTTTCATGGAGCATAAACATGATGCATTATAGTCCACATCAGAAACTGACATAAATGACTGCAATCCATTACCACTCATAGATTCTTCTACCAAACAAATCTTTAAATTTCAAAGAAGGATTTTCAGTGTTAAGTGGCATTTCATTCTAGTAATAACAGCTTGTGAAAACAACTGAAATTATGTCCACTGGCCATGGTGAATTAGGTTTCTATTATCCTATTAGGGCAACATTTTTTTCTATTTTCTTGTTCTTTGGAGAAGGATGAAGCGATGTATTCACTGCACAATATAGTGAAGTTTCTCCTTGACAAACTTCTTCTTCAGCTTAGCATCAGACATCAGAATCACATGAGATTAAGCAGTCCTGAACTATATTAAGAAATATCTGGTCCAAACTGTCAGATGTCATCAGACTCTGAATAGACTTCCACGAGGACCCTGTTGGCCTTGCTTTTACCATAAAATAATTTAACTGTGGAGGTCAAAAAGTGGAAAAAATGATCCAGGAGTTACTGAGGAAACCTTTGTTCTCAGACCTCTGTCAACTTGAAACTTGGCAGAGCCAAAGTTCACCAGTCCAGGAAGATTTGCAGACCGTATGCTCAGCATTTAGCCTGACCATGAATGGACAATAGTATAAAGGTATGCCATTTTGAATCAAAGTGGACACTGAGGAAGGGAAATGCTGAGTGCCCTCGTGGTTTCCGATGTGACTCAGGAGCTGCAGATAGTAGGAGTGCATTTACTGCTCTGCTACTCAATGTGAAACTCATTACAGGCCCCTGAATTTTATGGCTCTTGTGGAAAGACGCAGAGCCAGCAGTGTGAGTCACCGATGGATGCATGTGTGCTGCTACAGCAGTAAAAAATCCTCACTCCTTTCCCCTCCCCTTGTTCTTTTGGCCACAAACGGTATAAAACCACCAGGGACGGAGCAAGGCTCCCACGCTCTGAGTTTAATCTTGCCAAGTTCATCAACTGGAAAGTAGTTGAGCAAACCAGAAACATGATCATTCACCAGGAGGATCACTTCATCTATAAGGTCTTATTAAAAGCCATTTTGCTTGGTTTTCCTAACATCAAAACACACTTTGAACCACCAATTAGTATTTCACTCATACTCAAAAAAGTCAATGCAGTTCAAACTGATGCCCTTTGGGTTTTTTTTTTTTTAAGTTTCTCCAGACCGCACATTCTTCTGTGATTTTCTTCAGTTTAAGTTTGCGGCTCAGTGGTCTTTCTTCCAACAATGTTTATGCTGGCACTCCCGCGGCCTCTATATGAATCATCAGTCTGTGTGAACTGACCACACAACCACAGGTCTGGTAAAGGCACCATATGGTGGAGCCAAAGGAGATGGTTCTGAGAAATACATACGATGAGAGCCTCTCTAGTCTCAAAGACTCCTGATGATAATATGCTGTCATAGAGTGGATACAAAAAATGTTGGATATGAGGTTCAAAATGCTGAGAGAATTGAAGGCTTCATTTCTCTTTTACTTGTCTGGCAATTTGAATACAGATTAAACATTTTCACTGAAAAATCCCTGCACGCTTAAAGCTGTATGATAACACTGGCCATAAAAACATAGGCTATAAAAATTTACTGATTTAAATTTGGCCAGAGTCCAGTTTGAGGCCATCTTCTCAGAGATGGGCAGACAGCTTCCAGCACAGCTGCCACATTTAGATAACTTCAGATCAACTTAGACTGTATTGTGCAGTTTCACCTCAAACTTGTGCAGATAGAAAACATCAACTTCTGTTTCAAACCAACATGAATTTGTTATGTAGGATTTCATGAAAGTTTTCGAAGCCTAAGAGCAGAACACCAGGAGAGAAGAGAGACCAGGAGAAGGCTCCAGGGTGAGACTGCCACCATGGAGCTCTTCAGTATGTACTGTGTAACTGTGCTATGTGTGAGTTTCCCATCTGTTACTGGCTCAGAAAATCTTCACTCACCACCCAGACCACCTGCCTGTTTTGTCTTCCTTCCATCCATCCATCTTCTGCTCGTCCAGTTCAGGGTCAAGGGGGACTGAAATCAGTCATACAGCCAAAGGCAGGGTATATCCTGGACAGGTCATCAGTCTATCACAAGGCTAACACCAAGAGACTGATATCTTGAAAGTTACCCAAATTTAGATAAGGTGAGGTCTTTGATTTTGTACCGACCTGTGCTCTGGACTTTTTTGACCACACCTTGTATTTATTTTTTGAGATTCAAACTTAGGACCTTCTTGCTAGGAGGCAATTGCACTAACCACCATACCACTGAGCCGCCCCTTATTTTTTCTATTTATCTAAAAGTTTGAATTAAAATTCCCATGGCATTCAATCTACAAAAACTGGAAAAACAGGAAGTGAAACATGCATATTGAGCTGATTGGTCCAGAGTATCCAAAGACAGCTCAGACATCAAATGCAATTACTTTTTTATCCATGTACAGACAGAGACAGGTCTGAAGACAAAAGTCAACAAAGTATAATAGTAGCTTTTGAATGAAAAGCTTCAAAGAGCAAATGAAAGGGATTACTGCTTTTTTTTTTCTCATATTCTTTATGACCCATTCATCACCTCACTGTAGCCAAAAGAATGGTTTTCTCTGTCATACAGTGCTGAGGTTATTTGTTTAGTTCAAATTCTGCCTGGTGGCTGCAAGTTGAAGGAGAGAGGGTGGTTTGCTTTGGCCTGTGCTGAATGCCTCGGCAGTGTACCACAGTGAGCCGCCGTCAGTAACTCACTTCATGCTGTGGAAACTCTGACACAGAATTACCAGTTGCTGTGTCCTTTTTTTTTTCTACATCAATGAGGTCTGGCAAGTTGGTTTTAACTTCTGCAGCTTTAGTTTTACAACATGTGAACGTGCAGTGAACAAAACCCTGTGTTTAAAAGAAAAGAAGACTTAATTTGTGCAGGTGGCATTGCCTTGGGTATTATTCAAAAGTGACCTATTATCAAGGAAGCTGAGTCCTACATTTTGGTCTTCTCCCTTAAGAAATCATTGCACATGCTGTATTTTACTGAGCATTTGTCTCAAACTAAAAGAAACTGCTCCAAGGTGTTCCTAATATAGCAGAGTCATGACTGATTGATGGACTGTATGGTTTCAGGCTGGCAAAGTACAAAAGGAATATGAATGAGAATGTGTGGGGCTTTTTTCTCTAAAGCTGATACTTGACTTTATCTCCTGCACTGGAGTAGAGAATAAAAGCTTTTCATGCAAAACATATTCGGCTCAGGAAAGCTCAAGGCTGCTATTTTATGTTTTATTGAAATGATTGTGAGGTATGAATACAACATTTACAATAGAAGCAATGTGCCAGGAATGTGCACCCAATTATATTTGCATGTTTAACACAATACCTTGTCTGATGATGCTGCATTTCACTGAAGCAAAAGTTCAACTTTTTAACAGGTGAATTCTAGAAAAACTGATAGAGGTGAAGAAGAGAGTGTGGGAAGGGTGAAGTGGGTGGAGGTAAAGAGGAAAAGAGGAAGACCACAGAGGGGATTCATGTATAGTGAAGGAGGACATGCAGAGGGTTGGAGCTACAGAGGAGGATGTTAGGGATGGGTGAGATGGAGGCAGAGCAGCTGAAAGAAGAGGAATTATGTAAGAAAAACCAAAGAGCACCGCCCAACGGGGCAAAATACGCCCGTCGCACTGTATTAACCCTGTTCATTGTCAACCAGTTACTGAGCGGACACTATTTTTCTATTTTTAAGTAACAGTGACCTTGATCTTGATCCCAATGACCCACACAACAATTCCAACCTTGCTTTTGTCATCAGCTATCTACTCATGAAGTTTGGTAAGTGTAGGCCAAACAGTTCTCGAGTTATTGAACGAACACTTCAATGGATGCTTGCCCACCCACCATGGGTGATCATAATACGTTTTGGACTTTTTGGAGCCATGTGCCCATACACCCCACTGTCCAATATGAGTACAGCGAATTCTTGAAGTCTTTCGAACCCATAAAATTATTTGTGTTTAATTGAGTTTATTTATCTACTTTTTTTTTTCTTTTTAACTGTTGAGAAAAGAAGATTTTTGAAAAATGAAATGTCCTGCTCAGCACTCACAGGCTTTTGCAGCAGTGATGTCATGATGAGTTGCTGATTCATTGCATCAGCTTTTGCGTGTTTGATCAGTTTGCACCACAGTGTGCTATCATTGCTCACAATGAACCCTTTGATCTGATGGATTTAAAGGGGAAATCTACTAAGTTACTAATCAACTCCAGAAACATGCAACACAGTGCACCACAACAGTGTGTATTCAGTATATTAGATGAGGATTACATGTGCGCATCTGAATTTTAGCTGCAAGCACTGTAACCAATCTTTGACGTATCAGACCACATGTACAAATTCCCACCCACAGAGAGAAAAAGAGAGCACTGGTGTAAATATGTCAAGTCTCACCACTAACTGACAGCCGTTGCTTTTAGTTAAAGAACTGGATTTGAATGACTGTCCTCTAGCTGAATGTTTGTGATATGCAAACAAGCTCTGACTGTATATGATGTGGCTCATTCAAAACACTTGAACTAAAGCCTGAACACCAAAGAGTGGAAAACCAAAATGACCAAATCAGAGGCTAAGGTTTTTCTCTAGTTATGCATCACATCTGGAGCTGTGCTTGTAAAAATGATTATATTTAATTGAACATATAGAGTAATTAGCCAGAAGTATGTGGACAACTGAACATCACAATTATGTGTGAGCTGAACATCGTATTCCAAACTTAAAAGGCCTTTACTCTCTTCCCCAGTCACTCTCTTTCCGCCAGATGAGGGTTAAAGGTCCAATACTGAGTGTCTTAAACCAGCATTCTTTGAAATGGTCAACATTACAAAGAACGCCGGCCATTCTTTGCAGGGGGCAAAAAGAAGAAAATGTAAGAAATGTAGAAATGAAGAAATGTAACAGTAAGAGGAGCTGATGAGTTTATGGGTTCAATCTGTAGCTTCATGTTGTATGAATATAAAATTATGATCATTTTGTAAATTATGTCCCCTTTAAGAGTCAAAAAGATTGAGTCTGCTTTAGAAAGAACTACTTTGTAATTAACTAGTGTACAGAGTCCTTTCTCGGTGAGATCCACCCCTTGCTACTTACTTACAGTTCCAAAACAGCAGCAGTGAAAATACTTTACAACAGGACTTCACAAAGCAGCGGATTATGTTGAGTAGCTGCAGCAGATCTTAATCCACTCTCAAGTGAGTCAACAACAACAACAACAAAAGCCAATAGTCAATCTATGGTCCTACCCTCACCTATGGTCACAAGCTTTGGATAGTGACCAAAAGAATAAGATCGCGAATACAATCAGCCAAAACGAGTTTCCTTCGAACGGTGGCTGGCCTCTGTTAGGGATTATTTTTTACTCAAGGAATAAAGGACAAATGTTTAAAGGTAAATTAATTAATAAACAGTGGATCAACCAAATAATAAACAATTAAATAATACATTAGAAAGAGAGCAACAGATCAGAAATTACTAGACTAACTTCTCTGTCTCAGTGCAGCTTATCTTGAGGCTCAGCCAAAAGAATATACAATTAAAACATCACCAACGTCACCATGTTCTGTCATTAATCTGGAAAAGATTTCTCTATGACAAATTAAAGCATCAGGAAGATGATGTGCTTGATGACTCCACCACTGATGAGAGAAATCTGGGCCATGAAAAACCAGCTTGAACAAGACTGAATGACGAAGGTCAACTCGTAGCGCCCAGAGATTGTTTACATATAGATAAGTGGCAAAATAAAAATGTTATGGTTAGTCGGGAACACGGGCTCGGAGAGAGAGAGAGTGTACACTCTTACTCTGAGTCCCCACGTGGCCATGTGTAATTGTTTCTGATTCTTTAATATATTAAACGTCTTACTTTTTAAATTAAAGCGTTTCAGGTGTCTTCCTTCATAAACAACTTGTTTACCTGTCACCTCTCCCTTATAGATAGCGTGAGGAGTGCAGCCAATCTGGAGGGGCTCAGGGTAGAGCCGCTGCTCCTCCACATCAAAAAGAGACTGTTGAAGTGGTTCGGGCATCTGACTAGGATGCCTCCTGGGTGAGGTGCTCCCGGCATGTCCTACCAGGAGGAGGCCCCGGGGCAGGCCCAGGACACGCTGGAGAGATTATATATCTCGGCTGGCCTGGGAACACCTTGGAGTCCCCCCAGGTGAGCTGGTGGAGGTGGCTGGGGAGAGGGAGGTCTGGGCTTCTCTGCTTAGGCTGCTGCCCCGCGACCCAGCCCCGGATAAGCAGAAGATGGATGGATGGATGGATGGATGGATGGACGGACGGACGGACGGACGGACGGACATAGGTCTAAGTGATCTTCCAGGAAGGGTGACCCCATTTTCTGGGAACTGATTGGTCAGTCGGCAGTATGAAGTGCACCAGTATGAAGTGAACTTTGTAATACAAAAAACCTTGGGTTAACCCTGAAGTGAGCTGGATCAGCGAAATCCTGCTTCATAGTACAGACCTATTGGGTCCAACATTTGTGTGTTAACTTTATGTCTCTTTTAATGAGTTATAGATTTAATGTTTTCTTCTGTTTTTGTTTGCATCTACTCAGTAGTAGCAGTAATAGTAGTAGTAGTTGTCTCCCCCAGTGTTTCTGTTCCTGTCTCCGTGTCAATCTGCGCTTATTCCTTGGTCTTTATTTGTGTTGCCTTTTTTTGTACATCTTGTTAAGTGTTAGTTTTCATGTCTGTGTTAGTCTCTTTTGGTTATTTCCTGTTGAACTTTGAAAGTCTTTCTTTTGTGTACTGTGAAAGTTGTACTTCCTGTCTGTCTCCCCTGATTGTCTGCACCTGTGTCTCGTTTCCCCAGCTTTTTCTAATCCCGTTACATAGCTCTGTCCTCCTCTTTGTTTTTCTTCTGTTACTAGTTGTGCTCCTTAAGTTTTCTCCGGATCTTTTAAAGTTTTCTTGTGTTTTTGCTCGTTCACCATTCTGATAATTCTTTGTAAACCCATTTGAGGTTTATTCTGGCCACAGTAAAGGCTTACTTACAGGGGTTGGACAATGAAACTGAAACACCTGTCATTTTAGTGTAGGAGGTTTCATGGCTAAATTGGACCAGCCTGGTGGCCAATCTTCATTAATTGCACATTGCACCAGTAAGAGCAGAGTGTGAAGGTTCAATTAGCAGGGTA
>JASGAU010368528.1:0-18172 GCA_030220045.1 Australoheros facetus
CCATGCGGAGAAATTTTCATTTTAGACTTTACGACTCATTTTATTTCTCCGTTTCATAAGAGACCTGTTCAACCAGATAGTTATATTTTTACTTACAAAACAAGCGGTTACAATTTCAAGCACTTTCAAGCACTATATCCAAAATGCAAGCACTTTTCAAACCTTGAAAGGACATTATTAAAATTCAAGCATCTTCAAGGATTTCCAGCACCCGTACGAACCCTGAAACTGTGTTACTGTGCAGATGAAACACCAAAATGGTTAGGAAAGTTATGTTTACAATTTTTTTTCATTTTTGCATTTTTGGACAAGACTTAATTTACCATCCATGTATGTTTATGTTTCCCCAGGTATTTTTTTGGTGACATACAGTATTTCGAATATTTTTTTATTTTTACTTCTATCACTAATACTATTTTTATTTTTTTGTGCCAAACATAATGTTCACATCTACAATAGACTGGCAGTTCCCTTGCTCTTATTTTCAAAGTTGTGCCACTACAATGAGCAAAGCAGCAGACTTAGTTGCTAAGATATGTTGAATGCTTTGGTCATTGAAGTCAGCATGGCTGAGAGACACTAGAGTGGCAGCTGATTATTGCTCCTCTACAAATACAAGTCTATGTATATTTGCAGAAGGACACACATGCACACAAAGCAGCAATTGACACATAATGATTGGCATCTGGTACGTCAAAAAGGCTATACTGTGAAAAAAAGAGCGAGAACTTAGATAACAGGCTGTGGTGGTAGGTTATGATTATCATGTATTTGCTCACAACTTTAAGGAAGATTCCAGTATTTTTTGAAACTTTGCACCTATTTTCAGTTGTAGCCACACCATCACAAGCAAATGTCTGCAATGTAATCCCGCACGGCATTAAAGTAATGGTGCTTGTTTCTCCACATGATTGTAATGCAAAGCAAATCATAGTTATTTATTTATATAAATTTATATATTTAGATTTTGCTTTTTCAGGAAAAATTTGGGCATTCCCGGCCACCTCAGTGAAACTCCCATCAATGTTCCCCAGAGACAATCATATGTGACTCACAGTTGACACTCTTCCACAAAAGCTACAGTACCAAATGCTTCAAGTCAAGCCAAACATAACAAAATGTAACGCGCTGCTAACAGCGTGAGAAAAGCTGAATATTTCAATCTGCCATATATTATTGGTCCCATTTTCATCGGGTTGAATTCAGCAAATATGGTGCACCATTTTGTTAACAACTCAACCCACAAAGCATTTTGTATTTGCTAACCTTTGCATTTAAATGGCTTCAAGAGTGCAGTGGCTGGTGCGCAGGGCCAAAATAGTGACCAATGATTTTAATTTGTGTGTTATGCAACAGAGGATATTGTTTAAACAATAAGTCCCCTCTCACTTTAAAACGTGCATTACCCTTCCATTTATTTGTTCTGCATGTTAGCGGTGGAGTCTGCCATCCACAGTGTTGGACTCATATTGCCTATTGACACACAAAGCATTCACAGGAAATGATGAATCCATGTCATCCACCATGAATGTTTTTAATTTGAACTCCCTGATATTAGCCTGACCATTTACTGTTCCCTCTCACACAGCTGCATCAGGGCTGTATTATATTACTCCTAATATCAACCAGCTGACTGCTTCTAGTTCATATTAAAAACCCTTGAATGACACAACACTGGATGCCTTTTACTGTGAAGAAGACACAGGAAATGCAAATTATTTGCCACAGAGGGTGAAATGGACTATGCTCATTCATCAAAAATCATCAACAAAACAAAAGATAACTATTTTTCATTAAAGAACAAACAGAAACACTTCATACTGTGTGTAGCATGAAATCTGATTAAATCTGCAGTCATTTTCCACTGATAATTCAAACTACAACACAGGTTTTTGGGCTGTAGTAGAGGATTAAACTAAGCACACACAGAGACTTTAGTTTGAGCCATTTTGTGTTCGGTTGCAAATAGAACCTAAAATCGTAACATGATTATTGTGTAATAATAAATAAAATGTTCACAGACTGGTCTAATAGGATCTGACTGCATTAGATTGCCATCTTTACTTTTGCAGAAAAGTGACTTAAGTGAACCTAAATATTACAAATAAAATGACATTTGCATAATGAGGTGCATGTCTGGAAGAGGCTTTTAATTCGAGGCCTTAGGCGAAAGTAATCATTCCTTTCAGTGCTGCAATGAACCCTTTCAGTGCTACAGTTTTCTTCTCATTGTTAATCAAACTGTGACAAGTTGACTAAGTAATAGCAGGAGTTTCATAAACAAAAGGAGCTTGTCTGTGTTTACGGAGCCAAGGAAAATTAACATTTGGTAAGAAACCACCTCTTTGGTGTCCAGCCTCTAAAATTCGATTCCTCTTCAATTTTATTTATTTACAGTACTGTGTGACCCCTCATTTCTTTATATTTTGCTAGGAAAATGGGAAATAGGTGAAAACATGAACAAATACATGATATAAGGCAAATACAGAGTTTGCACAATTCCAACAAGCTTGAAAGATTACCTTTATTTTTCAACACAGCCTGAACTCTCTTAGGCAGCTCTCTTGTCATTTCTTCAAGTAGTCTACAGGAATAGTTCTCCAGGCTTCTTGAAGGACATTCAGAGCTCCTCTTTGGATGTTGGCTGCCTTTTATTCTGTTCCCTGTCAACATGATCCCACTCTGCTTCAATAACATTAGGGTCTGGGCTCTGGGGAGGTCAATCCATGACTGATAGTGTTCTACTGTGTGTTCTTCTAATCAGGTATGCTTTTACTGCATTGGTAGTGTATTTCTAAATAAATTAAAAAAAAAATTAAAATTAAAATTTGGATTATTCACTCCATAAGACCTGTTGCCATTGCAGGTCCTTGACACAGGACCTGCAATGGACCTGTTGGATTTTATTTTCCTCTTTCTTAAGGACTTGACTTTCAGATACTGTTCATCTACTATAGATCTTTTTTTTTTTTTTTAAGACCTGCCACTTCTTCTTTTTAAGGACAAACTGCACACCGTGCCACGATATGTCATGTTTTCAGCTAATAGCTCTTTAGGAATCACCTTGTTGGTGCAAAAATACTATTTTATGCCTGTCAAACTGTGTTATGAATTTCATTTTTCATAGATTCAACTAAAGAAATGGGAACAATTTATGTGTTTCTGCAGCAAAGTGCCAAAAGATACAATTTAAAATGAGTTCTTTGCAAAGTTGTTTTTACAAGTAGATGCATGTATGCATAAATGATTGATAAGGCACTGTTAAGTGGCTCAACAAACAAAATATTACTCTGAAAATGGTCAAGTACAAGGACTGCACTGAAAATGAGTAAATGAGGAGCCAATGTCCAAAGAAAGAACTTTGGAGAACTACTGATCAAGACCACTTCACAAAGTTACCAAAAAAGTCTGGTTCCTTGGAAGCAAAATATAAAGAAATGAAAGGTGGCTCAAGAAATTTTCACAGTACTGTAATGCTTTTCCATTGCTTTTTACAAGAACATAACTATATAATGCAAAGCATGTACCAGGTGAACCTCAGAAGTCCTAAGAAGTATTAATGGGACACGGAGACAAAACATGTTAAAGCTGCTAGAGATGGTTTCCCCAATAAATGCCTTCAGAATTCAGCAAGTGCTTGGAACAACCATATATATTATATATACTGTATACATGTGAACGCAATATGTAATATATGATTTCCTATCCAGTATATATACAGTATATATAATTCCCCTAGTCCATGTGCTATAATAGTGTCACTTCAGGAAAATGTTTCTAAGCATTTGTCACTGGAAAATTTACATTCCTCCTTTTACGATGTGCTTTGTGACACTTTTCTAAACTTAACATTGCTTCCACTGTTTGTTATGATAGCCATCTAAAGGATTTATGTGCTTAGGACAAAGATTTGTTTAAATAACATCCAAGAAGTGGCTGATGAAAAATGGATGAGGCACTTTGACAAATTTCTGGCACTGCTTGGAAAGCCATGTGAAGGGAACTAAATTTATTTGCCTATTAAACCGTGTGTTTAAAGTCGGCCTAAAATCTGTTTGTTTCCCTCCTTGCACTTCTCATTTTAGGAGTTAAAAACTCCAAAGAAAGCCCCAAAAAATGCCATTAAAATCCACTTTGTTTTTCAAAACAATAAACAAAGAAAGACATAAATTTGGCCAATATTAAAGACTTCATGCTGTTTCACCCAAGGACGTCTGCATATATAGCAGGAATTCCCCTGCAGCCATTAGATTATCCAAGTCAACAACAAAGTAGAGACAATTGTGCCATGTACTGTGCTCTGCATTTCAACTGAGCTGAGCAGGGTAGATGATAAGCTCAGCTGTGTTACATAATTGTTATCTTGTAGAGTAGTGGGCTGACTAAAGAGACCCCTCTGGCGCACACACAGACACACACATATACACACACACACACAGTCATGTTCTGATCATTCCACAGGACATTACATTACAGGAAACTTGCCAAAAAAACATAATCCGTAACCCAACCTGAACATCTTTATAGCACTGCAATATAATTAAAGCTACACACACATTCTCCCCCTTTCCCCAGACACACAAGGGCAGTGCTGTAACAAGAGGAAGAAGCAACATTCCTGCTGTTTATCAAGTCATCTGATCAGACCAGCGAGTCATGTGTTGAAGCCATGTTAGAGGCTGGGCGGGATGCTCTGGGCTAACCCTAGCCTAATGTATTCTGCTGTTTTCAGCATTCTAACTCATTCACTCACAGAGCTCTCTGTCTTAATGTGAATGACCTAAAGAAGGCACTTAAGACCTCCCTGTGTTCGCCCCATTTGTAACACAAACAGATAAACCATAAAAAACTCAATCGATAAGTCAGCAAAATGTCTGCTAATTATACACTTCAAATATTGACAGTGTTGATAAATGTGATAATTTTGCTGACTTCAGTGGTCTTCATCAGTGTGTTGTAAAGCTTTGCTCTCTCTATTATGGGCCTGGGATGGTTAATAATAGCTATCCAGGAGAGGACAGCACAGAATCACGTTTTTGCATTCTGGAGCAAAGGTCGACAGTTTAATTGGAAGTGCAAATTGCGTTCACATGTATCCCCACAGTGGATTGAGCCACGGGTAAAGTGAATGTGCACATTGCAAGCATGTGTGCATTTAACAAAAGAGAGGGGAGGGTTCGTCCCTCATATTTTTAGACCTACGCGTGGAGCCGAGCTACAGTTATTATCACTGAAGTATTGTTTTATTCCTCAAAGTGTCTTTCACACAAACTCAGATACTCCTGCTGCCTGCTACTGAATCAGCTAGGCCGATACTGCCAATTTTTTATTAAGAAAGAGTAAATATTGACTTCATGACTGTAGCTTCCATCTGTTGGTGTGAGAGTAAGAGTCTCGCTCGCTATCTGCTTTGCTTTCACTCGCTACCGCCACCCCCACCCCCCCACCCCAATCTCCTTCCCTCTGCTGCTGGCTGAGAGTCTGCAGAGAATACCCCCGTCATTATAGTCACCCTCGAGCCACACTTACCCTTGTAGTGAAGACACGCTCTCTCTCTCTCATCATTGATCTTTCTCTTTCTTTCTTTAGGCAGTTAATAGGGCTCCCGCATATCTCTATAATCCACAACATCTGGATTATTGAGGGTCGAGGCCACTTTTTGATCAGCTATCTTGTACATAAAGCTAAGACTGTGGGAGTGGAGCTGAGTGGTTTATCAGAGCAAAGAGCAGAGGGTGGCGCTGAGGTTTACTAACCCTTTTAGCAGTGGCACGGGCCGGCAGCACTGAACATCCACAATGACAGTCTTTCATGTTGTATCTTAGAAAGCTTTCTAAGCATGTGCACAACCTGAAAGACACTAGATTTGCACAAAAGCAGGGTTACAGCTTCTTTTAATATCCAAATAAAGGTACTTTGGCATGTTTACATCTCTATGAAACTATTTTGGTACGGCCATTTAAGAGGACTTGTTTTCTTTATTCTACTGGATTCTATTTAAAAGTAATATTTTCTCTCTCTGGGTGTAGCCTCAGGTGCCTGTCACATCCATATTTTCGATAAACGAAATGCAGCAAGCTAGGACAAAGTTTCAGGGTTCCGGATCCGTGTAAATATTTGCAGTGGGAGTTTAGGTGTGTTGACTCTGCTGCCGCTGACACCGCTTCTCATACGTGAAATGCCGATGCACGACTGTCGGAAGAATTCGATGTTTTCTGTTTGAACACTGACCTTATTCTAAATATTCTTCTTGTAAATTGGCCATGGATGAGAGGTAGATCAAGTGCTTTAATTGTACAGAATAAAGTATTGTATTAATGTATGGTTAAATGTGACTTGAGTGGGCAGTATGACTGTGAAAGCACCATATAAATGTCGGTTCAACAACCACCAAAAAACTTGGTGTCAACAGGGCTTTTGTCAGTGCTCACAACTTATTACTGTGAAAAGTCACATGCACTTCACTGTACACGAGCACATAGACATGCAGTACAGTGTATTTAAATTAGAAGCTTAACTGCCATAGGATTTTTTTAAATAAATTCTTGATAGTACTTTATAATAACCATTGCTAATACATGGTAAATTGATAGTGCAGATTAAAAATTGGTCTGTAAAACAACTATTAACATTTTCTGGAAGGTTACTGTAAGGTTGTAGCTAGTGCTTATAATACTTTGTACACAGTTAATAAAAACTCCGTAGGTCATCTATAAACTTTATTTGGATGCCAATTATAAGACTGTAACTGATGTTTATAACACTTGTTTCAAAGAGTCCATAATTACGCAGGTATGTAAATCACAAGACTGTGAACTTGGAGATGGCACATGCCCTGTTTCCCTAACATACAGTCACATGAAAAAGAAAGTCTTCACAGGACTCGGTGGAATCCTATTAAAAACATGCCACGATTCAATAGCTTTTGGAACCTTGAAGTAATCGTTTTTTGTATGACTTTATCAGTGTCTCACATTGTTGTGGAGGAATTCTGGCCCACTCTTCTTTACAGCGTTGCTTCAGTTCAATGAGGTTTGCGGGCATTTCTTTATGCGCAGCTCTTTAAGGTCCCTCCATACCATTTCAATCAGGCTGTGGTCTGGACTTTGACTGGGCCTTTGCAGCACCTCGGTTCTCTTCGTTTTCAGCCATTCTGCTGTAGATTTGCTGCTGTGCCTGGGATCATTGTCCTGTTGGATGACCCAGTTTCAGCAAACAGATGGCCTCACATTTGACTCTAGAATACTTTGGAATACAGAGGAGCTCATGGTCGAGTCAATGACTACAAGGTGCCCAGGTCCTATAGCTGCAAAACAAGCCAAAATCATCACCCCTCCAACACCCATTTTATCCAAAGGTTCCAGAAGTCTTGTGGTTTATCCAGATGCAACTTTGCACACCCAAGCTGTGCTGCCATGTTTTTTTTAGGAAGAAGAAGTTTTCTTCTGGCAACCCTTCCAAACAAACCTTTTCTAACTATACTGCCATGAACTTTAGCATTTAACATGCTAACTGAGGTTTGTAGAGTCTGAGATGTGAGCACCTCTATAAAAGCAGCTTTTATAGAGGTGCTCACACTTGCTGATGATCCATTAATCAAGTGTATTTGATTAGCAGCACCTGCCGGAAATTTCCCTCCGCTAGTAAAATATAAGGCTTAAAGGATATTAACATCCATCCTCTTCCTCTTTATCCTGCTAGTCGGGGTCACGGGGGGGCTAAAGTTTGCTGAGTGTGTGTTTTGCCAGACACCTTAGCTGATTTAAGTTCATCTTGGACAGCGGGCTCCCAAAACTTTTCATATTCCTCATACTCTGTGCAGTGGTTTGTTCGGAGATGATGGACCAGGTTAGTTGTCGAGCTATCTTTAACAGCAACCGCTTTCTTAAGTCTGCAAACTGCTGTCTTCTGAGCAATATCAGTCTTTTCAAATCCAAACCATCTCCACGCAAGTGAAGATGATCCTCGCCTAGGAATGAAATCTTAGGTGTTAGACTGCGAGGCTGGCGATGTCTGAATTTCTTCCCCTGGTGCAGTGTGTTCACTCATTTCCAGCTTTAGGTGTGTTGTTTAGGCAGCTATGCTAGCACACAGTATGGGCACTCTGAATGCGCACGTGCAGCAGTCTATACTAAAGCATGAAGTAGTGAACACGTGGAATCCAGGCATTTTGATTGATGTTTTTTTTCCCCAGTCAGTAGCATACTTGATAACATCAGCTTGCACATCATTAACACGGCAATTAAGATATTATTGTAGACGATATATATCGCACACCCCTAACTGCAATTAGCAAGCAGACCCCGCACACGCCACCCCGTTGACGATACCAGACAAATTTTTTTTTCCCCCCTCTGGCCTGATCGCAGTATTATTTCACCGCAATTCGCAATCTACCACCAGGCATAGCTAGTTTTGTTCACAATGTGCACGCGCCATCACGCAACGGTCCTGTTCACACTTGATTTTGCGGGACAAAATAGCAACCAGCGTGAAAGTGAGGGAGAAGTAAAGGGAAAAGGCAGCTCCAAGGAGAATTTTGGGCTTCCTACTAAACATAAAATCCCAGGTGCATCTTATTTTCAGACCATCATAGCACGTTCTTTTTCTTTTTCAGAGCATCATAACACGGACTAGAGGAATCCACACATCCTAGCGGCATCAAGTCACATGGTCCAATTATATTCAGGTGCCTTCAATGATACGTAGGACCAAACATTATCACAGAACATTACATACATAATTATCCAACTTCACAATCACTGAATTAGCAAGCTGGCACGGCATTTAGCGTTTAGCATTAGCAGGCTAATGCTAATTCACCCCACCACCGCAAATGGAGAACAGACTGAATTTTTTTTCTGGCTAGAACCCTGTCGATAATCAAAACTTTACAAAAAACAGCAATAATGTGTGTCAATCATATAATCCATGTTTTTACCAACTAATGGCATGACAACATTATTAATGATTAGTAAACATTCTAATTTATTGGTTTGTTAACATTAAAATAACTATGTACTAAAGTTTACTATGAACTTATTATTTATTTCTAATGGTTACTATAAAGTGTTTCTTCCCTCTGGATACACTGTACCACTGCACTTTACAGTCGTGATGAATATTAACACATACTAAATAGGACAGCTGCAAGTTAAACACCTGTAAGATTCAAGCTATTAAGGTAGAAACATGTTTCTAAACTAATGCTAAGATATATGTTTTTAAAACAACTGCTCCAACCAACAGTATTATATTATTGTTTTCCTCTTAGTCATTCATTGTCAAGTTATAGTCACTTGATTCTTGCCAACTAAATAACTTAGAGATAACACATACCTCTCTGCTCTATAAACGCAAACGTGAAAATGAATCAGGCACAACTAACAGACAGCTTTGATGCTACACATTGTTAATGTAGAATACATCATGAATACATTTTTTTATAGACACCAATCACATTTCAGCTTCATTAAAGTGTCAAACTTGGCATGAGGGAACATACAGAAGCAGCTTCAGTCACGCAACCTGCTTATCACAGAGTGATGTCTGGCAGTGGATCAGTGAATGTTGTATATCACTCTTTCATGAAAGATACAGTGAAAAATTAGCCCTCCTGCTTTCATCACTCAGCACATATCCAATAAGATGTGCATCCTTTCCAGCTCTTGGTGCAATGTGTTTGCAATGTTAAATACTGGGAAAAAAAAGTGTCCATATTCTCTAATGAGCCCTCAAAGAAAAAGTGGCAAAAAAGCAAAATAAGATCCAAGTGGACATTAGAGCTCAGTGGTGAAAACTGATAACGCAGATGGCCTCCTTGTTGACTGGAGATGTTTTAATAGTTTCTTGGAGCTCCAAGATCACACACATAAAAGGTTAAATAACTTCTAAGGTAGACTGGCGAGGTTGTGTTTTAAATTGGTTTATGAATCAGAAAGAAGTGCCTAGCAGAAGTGATCTGCCAGGCGCTGTCTATTAGCAGTAAACAGAAAAAAATATTATTTAATAACAGTTAGTTATTAATAATAGTTTCCAACATTGTTTTATTTTGTTTAATTAACATTATACTGTTTCTTTTTTTTTTTTACCTTTTGTTTCAACCATCTTTTCAGCCATCTTTTATTGCTTCTGTTTGTGTTCTTTTTTTAATATCTCTGTTTAGTAAATCACTTGTCAAGCTCTTTGTAAGCTGCGCAGTATACAGTAAATATAGCTCAACTGACTGATTGATCGCTTGATTCACATTACATTGACCGATGTACTGCAATCTTAGTTATAAATATGCAGTCATGATGCAGCTGCTCTGGAAAGAAGAACTACTATTATAAAGGTGTTACTGAACCCTATGTTAAACTAAATTCTGGATGTAGTGTCTTTTTAACATTTGCCCCAGGGTCTTATTAGCCAGCCACGCTGTTAGGAAGAATGTACTGTAACAACAAACTAAGAAAAACATGCAACACAAGAAAAATAAATGTGTGTCGCTGCAGTGATCACTGGCAGCCCCAAAACTCACCAGTTCAGCATCAATAATTTTCAGCGGGAGAAGTTCATGTCTCAGTCTGCAGAGACAAAAAAGGACATACGGTTAGAAGGGGAGAGAATTTCATAAATCACAAAGACCTGAATATGGACTTATTTGGCTGAGTTTTAAAACCTTGCTATATAATAGGGAGGCCAGGAGCGGAGATAAAGCCACACACGGAGATGCAGAGATGAGCGCCCGCTTCCCTCTACTCCCCCTGCCAAGGAAAACAAAGTTCATACTTGCTGAGCCCTGCGACGCAACATATTTTCAACATACAACACTAGTCTTGTCGGTAGGTGTGCCACGCTGCTCGTCTGGTGATCTATTAATCCATCTGGCTTTCAGGACTTCCACATTCAAAGATCTCTTTGCAGGAGCAATTTCGTCAATAAGAAAACGATTCTAAAATTCACAGAACCTTTAAAACAAAGTAATAGAGGTGGAGAATCTAAGCATTAAAGAAGCCATGCAAAATAAATACAAGTAGGAATAAATGAGAGAGTGTGCCTGTCTAAAGAAAAATAACACACAAACAGGCAATCAAGATATACAGTAAACTGCCATTGGAGGGATTCCAAATCCAGTCCCGCTAGAATAAACCTCCAACCTTCGAGCAAATCGATATCATTTTGGCGAGAATAACGTGGTGAGAAAACAGAGAAAAAGAGATTTTTCTCCAGTCGGACCAAACCCCACAGCTACACTCAGGCTCTCCACAGAGATACAAACATCCCAAAAGTGTAATGTAATGTCTGCCTTTCACACATTTCACGGCCTAATCATGTTCATATCTACAACACAGTCATGCGTGAACTGGAAACTACAGAAGCAATGCCAGTCTTAGCATATACAGCATGCGCCCCCTGCTTCAAGATGTTGTTTTATTTTCATTCTTGTCTTTTATAGTATACTGTCTTTTCATCCAAGACTTGAAATGTAGTTTATCTGTCAGTGATGCTCACTGATATTCCACCATTATGCACTCTCAATCTGCACCAGTTTTAAAGTTTAAACAGAACTGAATCCCAGACCTCCTGTACTGAACATATACTTAATACACTTAGTTGTCTTTGTGAGCAAAGACTTCCCAGTTTAGCCAGTTTTAATGTACTTAAGGTGTATCTGCAATAAATGGAGGGAAATCATACTTGTGCATCCTCCTGTTCAGCTAGAGAACATCTTCCAGTGGTGCTGCACCCACTGTGAGGTCTCAAATCACAACCATCATTAGAAATATACATAAACACTTCATGAGGCAGTTACAAATGCATAACAGTGCAAGACTGCGTACCTCCGCCTGGGCTGAAGATTCCCTCCACTCCATGCATGAATCAAGTCACTGGGTCCAGACAGATAGCTGAATTAGTTTGTGATCAAGACAATGTCTACCAATTTTCAAAGAATTCCAGGATGCAACTCCAAAGTTAATTGCTTTAGCTGAGGTAAAACCCAAATCCGTTCATATCCTTCATAAAAATGAAAAAAATAAAAAGGGGCAACAGGCCATGGAACACACCTTCAAAATTGGCCTGTATGCTGATCTCAACTACACACCTACAAAGTGATCTGCATGCATATTACATGGGTGGGACACTATCACCTCGACAATAACTGTCCACAGACTGGCATGGCACCTGCATTGTACTGAGAACTTAAGCTGAGTGCCTCTGTTTGTAGTTCCCACTGCAGTAGATAACGGCAGGTCATATACACAAGGTGAAACAACACCAGCTTCGCTATCAAGGCTGATAAGCGTTAAAGATGCCAGAAGATGGCAAACTGAAGTTTTTTTTATTGTTCTAATCAGTAAAACAAAAAATAACAGTTAACAATTTAGATCAAGTAAAGCATTTGCAAATATAATAATAGGGATTATAATGCAAGCCGCGAGCGTGCACCCATCCTCTTACACCAACCACTGGGTGTACTAAAGTCAGATCGACCACAAAAGAAGAAAATAATAAAACATCTGCACATCCTCAGTCAGCCTTTAAGCTTCTTAGTCCACCTCTATTCATCAAAATGCTTTGCAGTCCAGGTTTAAGCCTCAGGTAAGGGATTGTTACATAGGGAGAGAGCGTAATGTTTGCCTCTGTAATCGCCAGTCAAACGTTTATGTGGCAGTGTCAATAAGCCAGAGCAGAATTTGTTTTTCTTTACATAATGGAAGCGATCTTTCACAGTCAGCAGAGGATGTCGCTTGGAAGGAGGAGTGGGAGACGACCTTCTGAGGGTTTCGCAACAATGGGCATTGACGCACTATGTGTTGTCTCACCACAAGCATGTTGAGGTTAGATTTAATGCGCACTATTAGACACCTGTGCTGCAATTTCCAAAAAATAAAAATCTGTATGCAAATAAGGTTTGCAGAGCAAGTTGATGAGAGCAAGAGGAATAGCTGATGCAGCAAGTTTGCTTCTACACTCATTCTTTGGTTAATGTTAGGAGAAAATAATTCTTTGTATGCTATTTGCACTGCAAACAGATCTACAGTTTCCCCCCAACAAGTTATTCCTGAACAAATATCACTGTGCCTCGGGGGTGTGACGGATAAAACAGGTTCTGAAAATGAAAACCTGCTGACTTTCTGCTGTAATTTGCACTTCTTCCAAAGAAGGCTATTAATTATACCTTCCCCAATCAAAAATAAAGGTGGCTGAAGTTCCAAAGAGCAAACTGTTAATGATTTCACACACACAAAAAAAACCAAACAGATGAAATCTAATCACCCATGAAATAAAACTAACCATTTTATGGAAGAGACATTCAGTATTTTACCACCTTTCTGCAAATTGATTAAACACAGGCATTAAAAGCACACTAAAAATAGTGTTTTCTAGTCGCCGTGACGGTGAATCAATGACACCTTGTGAGCTGGGATGGATGCATGCATGGCAAGCTGCACCTACCCGAATAGCGGCAACCAGTCTGAGGATGCACCAGTTCTACATGTTAAATTTACATTATCCTAAAATTCTCACAGGGCAATAGGCTGCAAATACTGTAGGGCAATATACCATAAAACGCGCACTAGAGCAAATATAAGAAATAAATGCCTGGGTATGTCGGTTGACTTTTATGGCCACTGTGCAGTGTGCACTGTGTTTGTCATCGGCCGGCTGGCTTCTGCTCTGTCCCGCTACAGCTAGCTCCACTGGCTAGCCTCCCAGACGTTGTAAACGTCAATAAGCCTCGCATTTTATCAAGTTTTCCGCCCTGCCGTATGCACCTGGCACAGAAGTCACAGCGCCGAGCAAAGCCAGGGTGAATTCGATAATAAATTGCTAAATATCTATTTAAATGCGTCTGCATAGCTAGCTAGCAAATGCTATTGCTTCCAGCTGTGTGTGCGTGCGTGTGTGTGTGCGTGCGTGTGTGTGTGAGACAGAGTGAGGCTGTATGAATGATGCGAGCAGGCTTCGGAGAGTGCCTCTGAGAGCTAGCGTGATGGAGTTTTAATGAAGGGTCCAGCATCCGTCTGGCAGCAAAGCAAACAAATTAAATTGTGCTCAGTCTAGCCCACATTTAACGGAGCAGCGGACGCGCTAACTCTGGATGATCAGCGGCTTTCAGAAAGCTTTAAGTGTGTTTCTTACGTGGTTTCGCTGTTGAAGCTGGCGACGGGTTTAATCCGACGGCGGAAAGAAATGATGCTGTGCGGGGTCCGGGTAGGGATTTTCTGTCTGTGTCTCCGCCTGACTGTGGTGTCTTCCAGCTGCCGCTGCCGCTGCTGCTCTATCCCGTCTCCCTCCGACTGTCTGCTCTGCCTCTCTCCTGCAGGAGCGTCCTGGTGCTCTTGTACCACTCGCCCTCCAGTGGAGAATGAACGGTCCTGATGCGCGCTGATTAGGAACCCCTCTTCAGACGGGCAGCCCTCCCCCAACCCTCCCACACCCACCACTACGCGCCTCACTCACACCTAGCGTGCCTGCGCGTGAAACGGGTGTGTGCGTGCGTGCGCGAGCGCGTAAATGAGTGAATGAGTGTGCCTTGGCTTAACAGAGTGAGTCATCCAGTAGAACCAGATCCAGCTCCGCCCCCGTTTTCTAACAACTGACTACTGTAGCCGCCATGCGTTGATAAAGACAAACAGTACCTCCCCCTCCTCCCTTTGTAAAGTCGCAGTGATGCTGGCCTGCTTCCTCTAAAGACACAACAAGTTTATGACACTTAATGTTTTACTAATGGCACCACTTTTGTAGCAGTATTGTAGCAGTTAGGTTTACATAAATGTTTATTAAATCATGAATAACTGGAAATATTCTTGCAGTGTAACACACTGTAACACACTCCACTATTCATTTTCACACCACATGTTGTTGCACGTCACTTTACTCATCCCGCTGTACTGCAGACTGCACAATGTTGTTGTACTACTGCACAACTATTGTTATCATTTAGCATTTTTTGTTACTATTTATATATTTTTTCATACCTTTAATTTAATCTTTTGCATATCTGTAGAGCTGCATAACAAACTTCGCTGCGCTGCATAATATATACAGGGCAATGACAATAAAGATCTATTCTATAAAAACAAAATCAGTCACTTGAGAACAAAGCTTTTGGGGAATTTTAATTTCAACAGTTTAATTTTTACTATATTTTGGTGCTAATCAGCTGCAATCATATAAAAATATAGCTTGTGTATACACGATTCATTCCTTGGATAGCTGTATCTGAGTGAATTACAGCCTCTTGTCCACAAGCCACACTTTTAAACAGGGTGGTCAAACTAAGTGCAGTGCAGATTGAGTCACTGAATCACTTGCAGGGCTTAGGATGGAGGTAATGTAGCTCTAAAAATACTGCACCTTACAATCCCCCCACCCACCTATCTCAAACATCCTCCCGATTTGTAATGTAATTTCTGCAAAAGGGTTCCTATTATGCGTTCCTTTATTTTTTTGTCATGTATATGTATGTACTGTGCTGCAGAAGTGAATGCTCATATTAAACGTGGCCAAAATTTTAAATGATCAGCTCAGAATATACAAGTATTTAAGCAATCCTCGAGGGCCAAAAGCTGAGGCTTCAGACTGCTCTAAAATGCTCCATTTCAGAATGTTTTTTCTACTCTTGGCTCTGTATGATGTCAATGAGAGGGGATGGGCTTAATAAGCCCCGCCCACCTGCAATTCAAATCTTTTGTTTACAAGGGGCAACCGATAAGAAGAAAGTTGACTTAAATGGAGAGAAGGGAGGCCCAGTAAAAGAAATATATGTAATAATGGATATATGTAAATACATGGAGTTCGAAATGAGCATAACAGGTCCCCTTAAAAAAAGTGCAGTCTCACAACAGTACAGACAACAGTATCAATAAGGTTATTCTTCTAATTCATAGAAAGCTACAGAAGACACTATGCAAGTACTTTCACAGACTGATTCCTACCTCCAAGGGCCAATTAAGTGAATACCGTTTTCAAAATTAATCACTGTGTTACAAATTTGTTTCCTAAAACTGTGCAAAACAGTACAAAAGCAACTACATTCACTGTGTCATTACTGGAAAAGCAGTTTATGAGCTTCAGAGACTAAATGGGCTAAAAAAAAAATGACAGAAGTATGGTGAGGAAAACCCTGCAAAGCAAGGGCACTGTGTCTTTCCTCATCCCTCTAAAGAGGACATTTTTAGGTTTTAGGACATGGTCTGATAGTCTAACATTGGCACAGATAATATTAGAATTACAATCCGAATTTGATCCAGCCTAGATAAAGGTTAGGTTCAGTGTTAACATTACATTCTTAGGTTTAGGATTAAGTTGGATTATGATAGCTGAGGGAAGGTGGAGAGGGCTGCGATTATATTTGGAGGTCAAAGAGTGGAAGTAGTCAGGATTATCATTTCACCCACTCACTCATTCATTCACACGAGTGTCTGCATGTGTTTTTATGTCTATGTATATATGTATGTGTGTGTAAGCTCAGTGTACCTCAGCCAGCATCCTGCGGTCCTCTTCTCTCTGTCCTGGTGTTACAGGACACCTCCTCCTCATCCCCACAGCAGATGGACAGACACAGGACGATAATATTCCTGGGAGTTTGGAGGGGCGTTTCTGTTTTTATAACCCAGAGAATCTTATTAAAAAGCTGCTCTCCTTCCGTCCTGAACTCAGGGTTAATTAGCTCACTTCCTAGTTGCCGGCATGCACGGGAGGCCTCTGAATGGTCACAGTGGTTGTTATGGGCGACTAGGCTTGTCTTATCTCCTGCTGCCTGTGGGGATTCTGCTGTGGAGCTGAGACTAAGAAGGACACAGTGTTTATGTAGTCTGGAAAACACACACACACACACACACACACACACACACACACACACACACACACACACACACACACACACACACACACACACACAGCAAACATATGTAATAGAGACAGCCGAAAACTCACCCACACAAGCACATTGCCACAATGAGCACAGACGTACACAGACTCACATGAGAGACTCTACCAGTGCTCACACAATGTGTAACAAGTTTTTCTTTTTTTAAATGTGCTAAAGATTAAAAAAAATGTGTTACCACTAGACAGTCAGGAAATAGAATGATTGGATATTACTGCAGTTGCATCCCAGTGCAAATAATAATCCTACCCACAGGTCTATGAATGCAAAATAAGATTCATTTGATTTTGTTGGCAGAGGAAAAGTCAAATTGGATGTGCACGCTGGGTGTATAATCCAAACATGGCCATAGACATGTACATGCATGTACGGCACATCCTCTCATCCTCGCAGGTAGTTTTGCATCGCCAGACAAACCTGTTATTGCAGAACAGTTCTGTACGCTTTCAGTGCTTCTCCTGTTATTGAGTCATGGAAGTTACTTCATGAAGGGTTACTTCAGAGACGTTTTTGAACAGGGAGCACTCTCAATGTCAAAACCTCCTGTTTTATAGAGGGCGCTTGTTAGACTGCCTTAAACCTGCATTGTTTCAAATGGCCAGCCTGCTGTTCACTTGATCTGGCATCTCAGTTAACACTTTCCCGGTGTGTTTATCAACTCCCTCGCTGGTTTAAAGTCATATTTAATGCAATAGTAATTTATGGCCACATGTAGAGTAAAACAAACAACAAAGTAGTGGACCCTTTAGGGCGTGCCTACCTTGTGACTGAGAAGTAACTATCTTATATGTATACAGTGTCTGGTTTCAAGGCTTAAAGGCAGGTTTCATAAACTAGTGGTTAACATCACAGTGGATATACACTCATCTTTTTACCTGCAGCTGAAGGTACCTGATAGCAGTCACTACCTACCATCACAACCACCTGCTTCTAATGCAAACAAACTTATTCTGATGCAACCGTGCCTCTAACATCTCTTGTTGTATGTAAATTCTGGCATATAATCAACTCTAGATTTCTAATAATTTTTTAAAAATTTTGTGTAGAGCAGGCTTGAGTGATACAGTAACTTTTAGCAGTTGAGCTCTATTCAGTGAGCCCCGCCCCCACAAAAGTAAATTGCAGCCAATTTCCTTACAATGGCATTAATAGGAAGTAAACAGCCTATCCATAGGCTGTGTTGTTATCAGGGAGATAAAATGAAGCAGACACTGCTTCATATGTGGCCTGCTTTCTTAAAAAGCAGTGACACCATTTTGCTACTGCCAATGCTTGTTTTGTTTATATATATAT
>JASGAU010368532.1:0-24911 GCA_030220045.1 Australoheros facetus
ATATATATATATAAAGCTTCCAAATTAGGTTTAAACCCTGAAAACTGGATGCTATCATGATGTCACCCTATGGATTCTGGATATTTAGAAGTTTTAACATTAGTGTTTTGTTTGTGACCATCCACTGAATGTTAGCAAGCTATGTATTAAAAAGCATTAAGCATCTCTAAGTGTTTCTCCACCTCCCTATACCATAGTATAAACAAAATATTCTACCCTACTAAAGTTTCACTCACCAAAAGCGGAGCAACGACTTCTTGGATAGTCTTTTGGCACAGTTAATCACATAGCAAGCTGTATTATTTATCACATAATTGCATTATAATGCTGCAAAGGGGACAGATTGAGTATAAACTATCACTATATGTTGATGATGTGATTCTGTTTATTACCAAATCACACAAATCAACACAAGCCAAAGGTCCAGTTCAGTGACTCAGATTAGCTGAAGTGAAGCCTATCAGACAGCTAGCAGCTACAGCCTTCTGTGACAACATCCATGTGTCGGTCAAAAAGGTCACGCCCCTTGGTTATTAAAACTCAGTGCATTTTAAACATATTCAATCACATACAGCTGTTATGAAGGGAGAAATTGGTTATAGAGACCAAAAACCTTTGTTGTAGCAGGTTGTAAACATATTTATTTCTGCTGTAAAGTTGGACATTTTAACATTGGAGTCTATGTGGACTGACTCACTGTTAGAGCCAACCTCAACTGACATTAGAAGAACTGCCGGTATTGGCACCTTAACCTGATAGATGGCGCTTGGGTGTTATCTGTGATTTTTAAACTTATTTCAGCTTTTTTGGTTTATGGGTAATTTAAAAAAAAATGATCATTTTCACTTTTCTATGAAACTTTATGGATGTATTTAAGCATCCCAGTAAATCTGCAACTAATAATTACCAATTGTCTTTCATGGTCGATGATGACCATGGCCTCAATGGGTCCGGAGATGGCAATCCCTATGTGTGTCCCACATGTAGGACACACATATAATTACCACTTAATCAGCTGGTTGAAGCTTATTGGTACTATCAATTCTTTGGCTCAAGTTCTCCCCAAACAAATTAAATAAAGAGATCGCAGCTAAAAGAAGGTCCTTAAAGAGCTTCTGGAACAAAACAAAGACAATGTAATATCTTTGGTAAGGAAAGTATCGCTGTCAGAGCTGTGATTTATGATGGAGTAATATACATTAGTATTACATGGCCCTGGAAAACAGGACAGTGCTTCAACAGAGAGCTGGTTTTTGTCTTTGCTGAGGCCCAGGCTCTTTTTGTGTTTCTGGTTTATTGAGTCCAAACTTCTGAATGTTTCAATTCCAGATGGATTACCATCTGAGGCGCACCTCATTTATACCGAATCTGTCTCCCTTTGTTGTCCGTTCTGAGCAGATCTCTGCCTTTTTATAGACATTTGGAGTGTACTCAGTTTCAGATGTGTTCCAGGTAACTCGTCCATGTCAGCCTCAGTCTGGGCTCTCAGTGTTTTGACAACAGGCTAATCTCAGTTTGTCCTCTTGGAGTTCATTTAACCACGAAATCTCCTTTTCTGTGGATAAAGTTGTGCTGTAATCTTAGCACTTCTGATGGCTTTAAAATACACCATGAAACTTCTTAATATTACATAAAGCTTAGCGGCTTTTTTTTACTTCATTTAATATGTTTTCCCCTAAATGTACTATTTTTCATTGTGTATGTCTGAAACTCTCAGTTTGACCTTGACTGGGATTCGGAGACCTAGTTGGAGCAGGGTTTCAGGTCACAGAGACCTGTCTTTGTTATCTTGTTTTCTGCTGTTGTGTCTTTGTTGCTATGTTTCTGTCTTCCAGCTGCCTTCATCTAAACACACTGACGTAGTGTGGCCTCTGAAAAGCACAAATATGTCTCAGTTTGGGTGAATATTTGGGAATTGAGGCTGGGTTCAGCAGTTTGTTTGCTTTTTGCCTTAAGGTTTGCATTTTCATTGATTAAAAGAGTTCTGGGTCGGGTTAAAAGGTCTTTAAAGTCCACAGCTTTAAGGTCTGAAGTCCATAAAGTTAGAGTGACATCAGTAGAACCCATTGAACCCACTGTATTTGAAATAATAACTGTTAAGTTTGCAACGTTTTTCAGCGAATGTCAAATGTACTTTTACATTGACAAAAGGAGACTTTGGACACATGAAGCAGCTGCAGACAAAAATTAAACCTGTGGACCAATGACAATTGAGTACATGATTGAGTACATGATTGAGTACTTGGTAAACTTCTTTGATAAAAGGTAAATCTTCAAACTCAAGGATCTTTTAATCAAACCGGTCTTGATTTCACCGCTACTTAATTGCTCTGAATCCATCTAAAGGTCTTGGATTCATAACACTCAGAATGAAGTTTGGAATTCTTGTTTCATTTGATGGTTGCTGGTTTCTAAAAGGTCCCATTTTTTTGTTTGTTTGTTTGTTTTTGCAAAATCGAAGTCTTGGATCGATTTGGTTCTTTCAGGTGAAAGCTGTTAAGGGACTGTAGTTTGTACTATTGATAGTTTATAGATCTTTTGTTCTTTGCATTCAGGATCTAACCTCTTTGTTTCATGCTGGTTAAGTTTTAGAGTTCTTAAGATTTTGTGTTTTTTATGGTTTGAGGTCTCTTAGAGGTCAGGTTTTCTTGGTATATTTCTTATAAAATCGGATGCTTGGGATTGTTTAAATAGAACTCAGATCTTTGGATTTCTGCAGAAATGTGGCTTCTTGAGAGTTTTGGTTTAAAGTGTTTTTTTCTAGAAAGCTGAAAGACCTTGAATTCTTCAAGTTGAAGGTTGAAACTGAAGGCAAAAGTCAGGGTTAAGCATTTTCTCCTTATAAAGAGTGCACAAAGATGTTTCATCTCATACATGTTCCCTGCCTCTCTGAAGGAGAACCAAGCATATAAATAGAAACAAAAGAGTGAAATGAAAGAGAATTAATGAAGGAGATTATTCTGGAGAGCGCCAGGAGTCCTGACGCCTCACTTTGAAGGCCTCCTTCCTTTCTTTCTCTGCACAGAGGGATGAAGTGATGAAGAGAGTTTTAGTCCCACAACGCTCGCTCTCATTTCCAAGTTTTTCCTCCCTGAGCGATGACGAAGCAGAGAAGCTCTCTGTTTCCTTTTCCCATGGTCTTTGTCCATCTGTTTCACTCCATCTGTTTTCTTTTCCCTTTTGTATCTCACCTGTAGTCCCTCTTTCTCCTCCTTCGTTTGTTTCTCAGTTATTTCTCTTTGTTTCAGGTGGAAGAATAAATTGTTTTTCTAATTGTGGGGTTGATCCTCCAGTCCTTCAAAAGTCCTTGGATAAAAACATGCAGTCGAATGCATTTGATTTAGCATTTAAACGTTTCCCTTTTCTCATCTGCTCATTTATTTCTCTTTCCTTTTAATTTTTCATCTCATAAAAAAATGTTAATGACACATTAAAGTATAACGTCTGCTTGTGTCCCATTTTCACAATAAACCACATATTCCAAAAGCTTAGGGTACTTCACAGGGTTTAAGCACAACTGTCCCATTATTACATTATATCATTACCATTACATGTCAAAAAGATTAATATTTTCTTTTTTGGTTGGTTTGCCAGAGTGAGGTCTCCTACATAATCTGGTTTACTTTCTAATCTGTATCATTAATCAAGAGTAATAAAACACTTACTTGAAATATCTATATACATATCTTATAATTTTGACAATCTAATCTCAGACTTTTGACTTTACCTCATGATTCTAACTTTCTAATTCTGGCTTTCTAATCTCAGAATTAAAATGTTGACATTTTAATCCATGAATCAAAGAATTTTGACTTGCTGCATCAAAGAAGTAGAAAGAAGTGGTGTTTAGGAAACAAAGTCAACATTTTGTGATTTTCAAAAACTCAGCATTTTCAGATAAAGTCTGGATTTAAAAGATGTAATCTGTGAAGATCTGCGATGTGTTGAGGCAGGTGTTTTATCCTGAACCAAACTCATACGTGGACTATCTGGTGGTCTGATTTAAAGCTGACTGTCCCGTGGTGCTCTAAACCCTCTCACACTCCCTTTAAGTGGGTGAACAATACATCACTTAGTGGACGTTTGCTTTTATTGAGTGTGAAACTGCTGTAGAGGAAAGAAGGTGTGTTGAGTTTCTAACTCATGACCTAATGTTGGAGCTTCAGCCTACATGCAGTCGGGTGGCGATGGAGTCGTATCATCCACCCACAGTCGCACTCTGAGACCCTCTGTCTTCCCCTTCCTCTCGGCCTCGTAAATACGACACGTTGATGGATTGATTGAGTTCAGGTGTTCCTCCCACACGCTCCCAGATGCTTTTGTTTCATCTCGTCCGGACTTTCCCTCTTCTCGCAACGCAGATTTGTTCATTTGGCGTTTGTGTTTGTGTTTCTGTGCAGACTCCTCAGCAGCCTGGAAACAGACTAAAAATACCAGATCATAGCTGAGGGCGATCATCATAAAACATGAGAAAATATCACCACTGTGCAGATGCTATTCAGTGCTCTTCTCGGGCGTGAAGCTGCAGAGAAAACACAAAAAATACAGAAAATTAGCAAAATGATTGATGCTCATAGTTGGTGAATAAATACATAAATTCTCAGATTTCAAATGTATGGAAACCTGCTGCTGAGATCTGTTATAACAGCCTCTGACCTCTGTCCAGGAGCCTGTTACATTTTTGATGGATTCTTCCTTTAAACCCAGCCTCACCACCCTATTAAACCACCAGCTGATGGTTTGTTAGCTGCTAATCATCGCCTCCCTTTGCTGGTGCATCATTCTGGGAACCAGCAGAGGGGAACTGGAGGGCCGTCTCCCAAAAACAGGAAGCAGCTGGGTCAACATCCTGCTTGGCATGGGGAGGGAGGGGTTGCCCCCCATACAGGCCGCCGTTTGTGGGGGGAAAAAAAGCCCTGAACAATGTCTCCCTCTGTGTGCCCGCCGACCAATCGAGACGCTGCTCTCTGGATGCTTTCCAGACAGATGAGATGTTGGCAGCAGCAGTTTGGACTCATTAAAAGGAGGACAGAGGAGCAGTCAGGATGTTATGTGGTGGAAAATCAGTGCTTTTTAATTGATATTATGAGATGGGGCCAAAATTGAAGATTAAATTTCAGAATTGAGACAAAAAAAAAAAGTAAAAATAATGAAATAAAAATGTCAAATTGAGCTTTCTTTCTGATCTGTGGCCTAAAATTAAATAAAAATAAATAAATTAAAATCTTTATTTGATGTTGGCACTTTGTTTCCTCCATACTGAGCATCACGTAGGCTCATCAGTCTAAAGACGATGCATCGAGTAATGAAATGTCTCCCTGCTATCAGTGCATTAGAAACCCAGAGAGGAGCTGTTCATGGTGCTTTTAGCACTCCTGCCTCTCTCAGGGCTGTACAGACTGAGGGTCTCCAGGCTGACACAGATTGCTGCAGATGAATTAGTAACGAGAGGCTGGAGGCTCTAAGTGGATCTGGCCCACTGGCCTACTTAGAGCCGGGGCCGAGGTGTCTCAGAGTCCAGTCGGGTTAATGGAGTCTGCGGTGGACTGACGGCTGCAGCAAACATCTGGGCTCTTCACGTTCCTGTTCATGGAGCCGTCCAGCAGCAGCAGCAGAAGATATGTTCAGTCTCTTATCATAAACTCCTGAGTCAAAGACTAAAGGTCACACATCGAGTTGGAGACAGAAAGTTACAGTTATGAGGTTGAAATCTCAAAATACTGAAATCCAAATGTCAAAGTTATGAAATTAACTTGTCAGAATATTAAGATTTTGATATTAAGAAGGTCAATTATGATGTAAAGTTAAAATATACAGTTTAAAATGTCAAAGTGAGAAATTCAAGCTCAGAATTTTCTGGTTACAGTATCAACCCTGAAATAAAGTGTTTTATTCAGTAATGTTTTTGTTCGGGTTGAAAACCTTAATAAATGTTCTGACAGAAACAAACCCCAGCTCCATGTAAGTGCCACATTTTTACAGTGGGAGGTCCCAGATTTGGTCCACAGGACTGTGTGTGTGTTTAAAGTGTTGGTGTGTGTGTGTTTGTTAAAAAGCTGTCTGCATAGTGTGAATGGAAACAACCTCCCTGATAACACTGACATTATCGCACTCCAATAACACACTCAGAGTCTGTGTGTGTGTGTTTGTGTGGGTGTGTGGGTGGGTGGGTGGGTGGAACATCTTTTGGCCTCCACCCTCCTCATTTCCCACGACCTCTGATCCTCGCCGTCTCTGCTCTCGATCCATAAACGCTCTCATGTTCAATAACTCTGAGCTCATAATCGCACCTCAGATGGTTTCATCAGGAGTTAATCTGTGTGAAACTTTCAGCAGAAACGGTTTAAAAGACAAATATTTTCTACAAATCTGCAAAGTTTGGCTTTATTTCCTGATTCTGTATTATTGGCTGATGCTGAGATTAAGATAGTTTAATGTCATTTAATCTTCACCTATGTGGATGTTTTGCCTCATGAATATAAATGAAGATTTTGTTCTTTTTGGTTCTTTTTAACCTCCGTATGTGCTCAGCTGTGGTTCTTCTGTCCCGTGACGATGTTTCTGAACGTGTCCTGTTATCGTGCTCAGTCTGCTGCGACGTTCGGCCTGGTGTCAGCCGTCCGTCAGCTCTAACGAGCCTCTTCCTCCTCCTCGTCAGCCGCTGAGGAGGAGCTCGTTGTTTCTCCATCAGTCAGGGTCATGTTGTTGGCACAGCGGGTTGAGTAGTTACTGTGATGCTGTTTGCTCTGTTTGTGTACTAAATGACGTCGGCATCAGAGCAGTTTTATTTCCGTTGTTTCCCTGAACGCACCGCGTGTTCTTCACAGTATATTGATGAGTTTTTTCTCTCTGTGTGTCTTTCAGATGCGTTTGTGAACAGTCAGGAGTGGACGCTGAGTCGGACGGTACCCGAGCTCAAAGTGGTGAGTTCAAACGCCTCAAACTGAAACTGGTTTTAAAGGGAAGTGACATCACCTGTCCAAGATGGACGACTGCATCCACGGTCTGTAAGAGTCAGGCTCCAGCAGGCCGTGGAGATCATTATCTACCAAAACGTAACAAGATGCCCGACAAACAGCACAAACTAACGGTGCAAATAAACAACGTTCACAAACATCACGGTTAAGAGATTTCCTCTCGATTGTCCCGACTGATCTGCCCTCCACAGCAGCATTTTAAGTAAAGGTGTGCTGAGTATTTTATTTTGAAAGTTTATTCATCTCTTAAAAACCTGATCTGGGTGCTGCCTCGTGTTTCCGTACCTGCACACGTCCAGGTTGCTTCCTGAGGATGCCTCCATCAGTCCACAACATGGAGTTAGAGTAAAAGTTCAAGACACCGAAACAAAGTTAAAACTTCAATTTCATCATTTTGACTTTGAACATTTAAAAATATCTGATTGATGCCAAAACTGTGAGAATACAGTTTCTTCACTCTGATGATGTTTACATTTTTTATATGTAAAAATGATGATTAGATTCATTATGAGATCATGTGAAAATTACAAGAGTAAAACATCAACAATAAGATTAAATAATGCATTAAAATGTCAAAATTACAGGATTAGGACATCAAACATTACATCATTATAATATGACATTATGTCAAAAACCTTTTAGACCAAAATTATGAGAGAAAGTAAAATGTTTATTCAACATATAAAAAATGAACTCGTGTGTTTGAATGGCATCTTCTTCATCAGCAACTCTGAGTCCAGTCTGCTGAGTGTATCAGGAGCCACTAACTTCACCTTCTGTCTCCCCCGCAGGGCATTGTGGGTAACCTGGCCAGCGGTAAGTCTGCGCTGGTCCACAGGTACCTGACAGGAACGTACGTCCAGGAGGAGTCACCTGAGGGTAAGAACGTTCTCACGGATCGCTCTTTGTTTGGCTGGATCGGCTTTTTGTTTCCTTCAAAGCAAATAAAAAAAACAGCTCGTCCTCCTCCTCAGACTGAATGCTTTAAACAGCAGAGAGAAAATAATGAAGTGATTAAACATCATTCAACGACCTCCTGAAAGCACAGACCTGACTCACAGAGCGGAACGAACTGCTCAGTCAAACTCTGAAACTCTCCAAGTCGCATTAAAAAGAGATTTTGCTCCACTTTGGGGAGAAAGCTGATGGTTTTGGGGGGTTAAAGTAAACATTTGCAGAGTCACTGCAGGAGGCTCTGAAATGATCAGATCTGCTGGTTTAATGCTGATCTGTCAGACCTTTAGAGGGAAAATATGTCAGTGTAAGGAGTGAATGAATGAAAATGAATTCTGAATCAGATGAAGGGAATTAAAAAGCACACAATTCCAGCACAGAGGCATGAAAAAAGTCAAAGCTTTATGAAATATTTGCTCTCTTGCTGAAAAACCAACAAGTCTGACCTCCTCGGGGCTCTGAAGTGGGTTTAAAAAGTGAAGAAGAAGTGATTTAAAAACAGAACATCCTGCTCAGAAGCTTAATATCTGAGAAAGCGCAAAGACCTGAAAGGTTAAACTGCTCTGCTGACTGACCCAGAATGAGTTATAAAACTTTAAAGAGGACTTTCTGTCTCAGGGAAAAGATGAAGCCCTACTTTCCTCCGGTGTCTCTGCTCACACGCCCTGCAGGGACGGCCATATTCCTCATGTAATATTAAAGCTGCCCACACACTGTTACTGTACAGGACGGCCGCCTCCTCGGGCGAAGACCCACTTTACTAAACCTGCTTTAATATTTCAGCACGAGCCGTTTCCTCTCAGGGATCCTGCACGCACAGCAGAGGCACTTTCTGCTCTTTTTTCTTCGTCAGTCACACTGACACCGACGGCTCCGCGGTTTCATTTTAGTACAAATACTTTAGGTTCACTTAAAAAAGAAATAAATGCATTCTTCTAATAACCGGTAGGGGGCGCCTCCTCTGCCTGCTTAGAGATCCGTCTCTACTGTATGGAGGACCAAAATTGCCAAAATACATGAAACAACAGTAACAGTAATAATAATATTACTTCATTGTAGTTTTTAATTAATCTATAACACGAGACATGCATTCCTGATTTGATTTGCTTCTGTATTTTTTAAAATTAATTTAGTTCATTTATTTTCTCATTTACTTATTTATTTATCTGTGTGTGTATTTTAAATGACAAATGACAAATTTGCAAAGTTATGAACTAATAAATGGCAAAAGTGCATAAATACATAAGTCAGTTAAATATCAAGTATCAGCCAGTTTAATATGAGTTTGTCATTTTTAAAATTCAGTTCAATTCAATTTTATTTATATAGCGCCAAATCACAACAAATAGTCGCCTCAAGGCGCTTTGTATTAAATTCACAGTTCTTGGCTCATTTTTTGTGTTTATGTATTTTCCCTTTGCAAAACGGTGACATACTTCAAATAACTACTACTACCACTATTGTTAGTAGTAGTAGTAGTAGTAGTATTTCAATTGCTGTAACAAACACTTTGTTAAAATTCCCCAAATATGGGGTAAAACATTTATTATCTTATGATAGCTCCATGATTTAAAAATTAAATAAATAAATGTATATATATATATATATAAATAAATATATAAATAAGTACGTAAACTGATAATTTCTTTAAATATTCACTTTGTGTTTATATTTATTTGCTCTGCTCTAATTTACTTTGAAGTTATTTATATTGTCCGTGCTTTTTATTTATTTTGACAGTTTTGGTCCTTAATATTTAGTAAAAATCTATATTTATGAATTTTAAGACGAAGTTTCAAATCAACTCTAAAACACTATGAAATCAAGTTCTTACAAAAAGTTTTTAACTGTGCAAAACATCCAAATTCAGTAGTCAAATCTAAACTGATTCAGATCAGTTTCAGATCAGGTAAACCAGCATTCAAAAACTAATTCCCAATAAATTAATTAATTAATTTAAAGTCCTCACTTAAGTCTGATTAAATGTCAAAGTTAACTCTAAACAATCCTAAACCAGCTCCCCAAAGGTCCACGGTCCTAAAACAAGTTTAAACAATTTCCGCTCAAGTCTAAAAACAAACCCGTCACCCTCCAACAACCCCAACAAAGGTCAGAACTGGACCACAGAGCGGTGGAAGAAGTTGTCCTGGTCTGATGAATCATGTTTTCTTTGACATCACGTGGATGGTCAGGTGTGTGTGTCACTTACCTGCGGTACACCTGGCACCAGGATGCACTGTGGGAAGAAAGCAAGCCAGCAGAGACAGAGTGATGCTTTGGGCAATGTTCTGCTGGGAAACCTCGGGTCCTGCTATCTATGTGGATGTGACTATGACACGTACCACCTACCTCTACATGCTGCAGACCATGGTCACCCTTTCATGGAAGCAGTATTCCCGGATGGCTGTGGCCTCTTTCAGCAGGATAATGGTTCAGGAATGGTTTGAGGAGCACAACAACGAGTTTGAGGTGTTCACCTGCCTTCCAAATTTCCCAGATCTCCATCCAATCAAGGATCTTTGGGATGTGCTGGACAAACGAGTCTGATCCATGGAGGCCCACCTCACAACTTACAGGAGCTAAAGCAGGGATCCTCAAGTCCAGGCCTCGAGGTCCGGTGTCCTGCAGGTTATAGATGTGTCTCTGCTTCAACACACCTGAGTCAAATATAGAAGTCATTAGCAGGACTCTGGAGAACTTGACTGCATACAGTCAGGTGTGTTGGATCAGGGACACATCTGAAAGCTGCAGGACACCGGACCTCGAGGCCTGGATTTTAGGATCCCTGGCCTAAAGCACCTGCTGCTGTCACCTTCAGGGGTCTGCTGGAATGCGTACCTTTAAAACAGCAGAAAGTTTTAGATATTTTCATTCTGATTAAAAAATAATATTCTGAGCTACTGGAAATTGTACACAGCTGCAGATTGAACACGCCAGAAGTTTGAACCCTGAAAAGAGTCAAAAAGTACTTTGGCTACTTTTGGAGGCGTGCTGTGGAGCTGCAGCTAATTACCCCCTGCCAACCTCTTTGTAAACCTCTTTGTAAACCTCTTTGCCTTGAAAACCATCAAACATGGTTTATTTGGGACGAAAGCTTTGCTGCTTTTGTTATGTTGTTATGTGGGGACCCACCCCGACATCAGCCCGCAGACCAATTTTAGTTGGCGGTCCCTCTGCGGAGAGACTTCACTGTGTGAGAAGCAGGAAGAGGAGGAGGTTTATTTTTTAATTTAATACGCCTTCAGAGGGGTCGATCAAAGGTCAGCTGATAAGAGGGGACCCCAGGGAGTCGCACTAACACACACAAAAAACTACAAGCAGAGCGAGGGCAGCTGGGAGAAAGTTGGTGGCGATGGGGAATCCCGGAGCAGATAACTTCACACTAAAACATGAGAAAGGCTCCTCGGCGCTGATGTTTTTCCTCAGTGTCATGCTGCTAAATGCCCGGCGGCCTCCTGCCTTAATTACACCGCAGTGCTGCCAAAAGCAACACGACACGGCTTTTCAAGCAGCCCCACATACCGAATCCAAACAACAGCGCCCTCTTATCTTTAATTGAATTACTTGGCACCACTGCCCATCGAGGAAGCAGCGATTCAACTCCAATTAAATAAGAAAAAAGAGATAAAAAAGCCTTTCTGAAATCATTGCGTAACCACAGAGAAATAAAAGCTGCTCAAGGGGGGGAAGCTGTTTTGAAATTCCATGGATCTAAAAATACGCCGGCTGCCTGGATTCCCATGGCGATTGATTGGGAGCGGAGTTGGTGGCTCGTGAGCGGCGAGGTGACCACAGCGCCACGAAGCCACCGACCAGAACTATTCTGAGGCTGCAGGCTGGAGCCTCACTGCTGCAGAGGGAAAAAGCTTCAGCACTCACTCAAAAACATGCGTGCTGCGTTTAAGGACAGTCAGACGTGCCGAGTTTTATCTTTATTTCTAAAGGTTCTGAGAGTTTCGTAGAAGCAGTGCTGGCAGTTTGAGAAAGAGTCCGACTGAGAGCGTTTGTGCAGCAGCACATGGGATCCATTACTGCGGAGAGAGGGGAGCTATGGTTGGGAAATCACCCACAGCCACCAAACTAATGCTGCTGACTGTGGTTTGAGGAGCTGCCGCTCTCACAAGCAGCCAGGAATCATTCACAGATCCTATTGTTCTCGTGGCTTTAACGGAAAAAGAAACCCTGGGAGGCATCAGTAAAGTCCCCAGACTGATCCTTCCAGAACAGTCTTTATTTTATTACTCTGTTATTTTTGTCAGGTTTACACAGTCGTCAGGAGAGGCAGCTTTGCTTCAATATGTTGTATTTTTAATAGCTTCACTTCAGCCAGAGAAGAAGGTGACACTTCAAAAGTTTACTATCTTATTGATTATTCTTCAGTTATCGTACCAACTTTTAATCCAGACTGTAAAAGCCGCTTACAGCTGCTCCCTTGTCACAAGGGGTCACCACAGCAGGTGGCTCTGCATGTTGGAATCAGCAGTTTTACGCCGGATGCCCTTCCTGACACAACCCCAAAGGGATTTAGTGTCTCTGGCTGGAATATAGCCAGCAACCTTTTGATTGCCAAGTGTGTTGACCAGCACACCAGTGGCACAGATTAAATCCTGTCCAAAACACTGTGAAATCACCTCGGAAAAATTCCAAGTCCAAAACGGTCCAATAGGTGTCCAAAACATAGTCCCGAATCAAAAATCCAAAAACAAGTCCAAGTGAAGTTTAAAAGAGACCAAAACCAACTCAAAATCATTCAAACCAAGTCCTTGAAGAGTTCAAAATCAACATTTTGAATCAAGTCCAGAGTTGACTCAAACACCCCAAAACTAAGTCACCAGTAAGTCCAAAACAGTCCAAAACCCAATCATTAATGAGTCCAAACACTGCAAAACCACCTCCCAAAAAAAATCCAAGTCCAAAGCAGTCCACAAGATGAGCAAAACACAGTCCCACACTGAGTCCAAAATTTACTCTGAAACCAAGTCAGGTTTAAAACAGTCCAAACCAAGCCCCTGTACAAGGAAACTCAAACACTACGACTCCCAGAGGTCCAAAACCCGATCACCGATACATCCCAAATCAAAGTACCAGACCAAACACTGCAAATCCATCGTCCCCGAAGAGTCCATAATCCAAGTGTAAAAAGAAATCAGTTTTAAATTAGTCTAAAAATAGCCCAAAGCCAAGGACCAAAAGTTCAAACCAAGTCCAAGCAGCCCAAATCTGATCCAGTTCCAAGTCCAAACAACTCAAAATGAAATCAAGGCAAAAATCAGAAAGTCCGAACACTCCAAACCAAATCTGAAACCAGGTCAAACATTAAAGTCCTGAATTGGTCTCGACAGTCCAAGACCGATTTGCTGCTATGTTGGGGCCGGGCAGCATGTTAAAGCTTTGTACTGGCACATGCAGCATGTTATTGAGTGAGTTCCTCCTTCTCTCATTCACTCACTCAGTAACAAACGCCATAATGAGATGTTTTCTTCCAAGTTTGCTCAAAGTGATTAATGTGACCTCAGCAGTGTTTGATGAGTCAGCATCTTTGTATAAATCTGCTGTAACGAGGTGGTGACGGCAACATAAACGAGCCCAAACTCATGAAGTACAGCGGTCCAGTCTTCCTCTGACCTCTGACCTCTTCCTATCAGAGCTTTTCTGGTGTTTGGCTGCTCTGACCTCCAGCTGACTGCAAATAAAACTGTGTACTGTTGTTTTTACTGCTCTTTCTTCTTCTCCTCTCTCGTGTCCTCTCTTTGACCCTCTCTCAGACGTCTTCCTCAGCTCCTCCTCCTCGCTGTCTCCTGGTTGGACTGTGCATGCATTAACTGTGGCTGCATCTTTGATGTGTTCTGTTTTTGCTTTTTGTTTCCTCTCTTTCTTCTTTCGGGGCTGCTCTTGTACAATAGCTGACGTGGATGCAGGTAACTATCCTCCCTTTCCCTTTCTCTCTCCTCCACCTCTTCATCCCTCCACCCTTAAATCTGTCGTCTCATTGGTTCAGATGGCAGCGCGTTGAGATCAGCTCGGGTTCAGCGCTGCGTCTCATCTCTGTGTCGCCGAACACCATGAAGCTGTGCGTCTGCACCATTGGTTTAACTGCACATTAAATCCTCTGAGACAGGCTGATTCTGAAGCAGACGGTACAGAGGGCCGAAAATGCCAAAATATGTCTACCAATTTATTTACCTTCACATTTTCATTTTAAATTTATTAATTATTAGACGACTGTTTGTTCATTTATTGATCTACTTTATCAGTTTTATTTATTTGTTACTTAACTTCTGAATTAAATTAACTCCAGTTATTTATTGTGTAGCAATTTATTTATAATTCAACTTCAAAATATATTACATCCTCATTCCATTTTATAAATTAGTGATTTCAGTGTTTCTGAGATTATTCTCCATACATTTAATGGCATTTAAGTTTATTTACTTTCTTGCTTAAATTTGGCAGTTATGGTCCTCCGTAGTGAAACAGTTAAATCTAATCCTGTGAAGCTTTATTTAAACAGGTCTGATGAACATATCTTTATGAATAGTTTCATCAGGTCAAAGCATCTGGATTGTTTGAGCCTAAAACTTCCAGCTGCTGAACCCGAAGCTGAACTCGATTGGCTGCTGTGTGACTGAACATGTAGCTCCGCCCACTCCTGTCTTAGTGTCATCTGATTGTAATCTTTCTCCCTCGTCCTCATCATGTACACACACACACACACACACGCTGCTTCTCTGATTTTCTTCCATCCTGATCACAGTGATTAATTTAGGTCAGTTTCAGATCATTAATGAACTATTTTCCTGTTTTTTAAGCTTAGTCAATGTTCACTTTTATTTTTCATTTTTCTTTAAATCCAAGTTTTTATTGTCACTGATGACTTCTTATTTCTCTTATATGATCAATAAGTGATTTTATTAACCGATGCTTGTGTGGATCAGTCAGATGTACTTTGTGTTCAGATTGTACGTTTCTTCCTTTGAGGGTGAAAACATCAGGTGATTAGATGGTTGTATTGATCAATCAAGTCCTTACTTTCAAGTTAAAGGTATTAATCAGTGAGTTTCTCTCCCCATAGTCACAGGCTGTAAATAAAAGATGGATGTAGCCACTAAATTGAAGTGATGCACTTCTGGAAGACTTTTCACTTAGCAACAGCTTTGAGGGCTTTTATTGTGAAAGGCAGTGACAGAAACAAGCTCTTTTCAGAACAAATAAAAAAGTTAACAAAGCCTGTTTGGACCTTTTAGTGGACCATCAGTGGAGGGCGAACTGTGGTGGTTATTAATCTGCATCCACAGACTGAGTGGGCGCAGTGGACGGTCCTAGAGTTTAATCAAGCGGACGTTAGAGCAGCCGAAGCTTTTAGGACTTCCTTTTTCCAGCCCCTCTCTTGCCTCTTGGACAAAAATCAACTACTCTTGACACAAATATTTAATTTGAGGGTAAAGAAAAGCGAGTGTAGTGATTGAACCGTGTCCGCACGCTCTCTAAACATCCACCGTGTCATTACTGCAGCTGGGCCGGCTCGCTCACTCTCAGCCACACCGTTCTGAGATCAGCTGATCCTGATGAGACAGACAGAGAGGGAGCGAGCCCGAAATAACGCCGGCGACTTCCTGTAAATGTTGAGGAAGAGGCGCTCATTCCCACAGTGACCCGCAGCACTGCAGTTTATATTTGTGTCAGAGCAGAGCGGCTTAAAGGAGCAGCACGCCTGGAAATGAAACCTCAGAGCTGAGATGTGAGAGCAGGAAGCATCTTTGAAAGCAGAACGTCGAGTAGAAGCTCCTACATGTGCCCTCCTTGGCCTCCTGACAGGCGTTTGAAGCTGATTTTTAGAGCAGCGTAAACATAGAGAGGCCTCAGTGTTAGCGATTATAAGCTAAACATATCCGGGAGAGTCAACATGACCTCGCTGCTTTTATATACAGACTGTAAATAAAAGATGTCTGCAGCTGCCGTCACCCTCACCTGTTGTTTCGAAGCCTCGGCGTCATCATCTGTGTGCTTCACTCTCAGCTGCAGATTAGCTCTCCCCACTCCTCCCAGTACTCAGCCATCTCTAATAGTTTCCTGTCCAATCACTGTAGCCTCCATCATCTCTCACTCGATCGACCCGATTGATCATCGATCGGCTCCGCCTCCCCGTAGATTACGCCTCCATCTGCCGGTGCCTTTAGAAGCTGTGCTAACGTCTGTCTGTGTTTCCCGCAGGCGGCCGCTTTAAGAAGGAGATCGTGGTGGACGGCCAGAGTCACCTGCTGCTCATCAGAGATGAAGGAGGCCCCCCAGAGGCTCAGGTGGGTACTGCACCTCCATCAAACCAGAGTCTGTAAACACTGTGAGCCCCAGGCTGCAGAGACGCATAAGACTCAGAAGCCTTTTTGTCATGTATGAAGAAGATATTTGAGAAAAATTATGTTTTTATGATAATTACCTGTCAGCGTTGGGGCCTGTTTGTGCTTTTATCTCAAATTTTCAGCAGTTTACAGCGGTTTATGTTCACTTTCAGGTAGTTGGCTTCAATGATTCAATCAATGTGTGCCAAATGACCCGAAAATATCTGAAAATGCACAGACGGGTAAAATAAGATAACACAGACTTTAATTATATGTAGACCAGTCGAGCTAATGTGCACAGTCGCCACCTGCTGGGTTTGATTTCATAAATGTTCCCCCTCTGCTTCGAAACATTGTGCACACTTGCACTCACTAAAGTTGGAATAAACCCATTCCTGCTCCATATTTTTATCCCAGAGCAGCTCAGAATAATCCTCCTCTTTCTCAGGCCAGGCCTTCTGGGTTCATTGTCTGATAAATTTTTTCTCATCGGGCGCTGAAACTGAAACTGGCTTTTTTTAAAATGTATTTATACTCAGACATAGAGGAAAACTGCGGTAATTTAACTGTTAAACATGTGATTAAAGTTTAACATGATGAACCAAACTCTGTGTTTCAGTACAGCCTGATATGGGGGCACCACTAAAAATCAGGTCGAATTTTTAGCAGCGTGCCGCTTTATAGCAGACGCTTCCCACTGACTGAGAACAGAGAGTTCATGTGATGATAAACAGGATCCATAAGGATGAAAGTGGAGCAGTTTCTTTTTCCTCAGTGCTCTAAACTGGCTGAATGTGAGCGAGTCCAGACAGAAAAGTCTCCACTTTATGAATAATTCACCTGCCCATCATATGTGGCGTCTCCGTTCCTGTTACTCTACACGTTTCTACCAAATCCCAACAAATGAGAGCTTTAAACACACGCGCTCAAACACTCACACGACACTTTCAGGAGTCACACTAACAAAGAAATACTCTCCTCTAGAGGACACATTTGGGCCACATTGCTTACAGTTCAGTTACTTTACTGGTAAATATCACGTGGGGCACAAGTATGGAGGACCCAAATGGCCAATATTAAAATAAACAGTAATAATAAAATAAAAACTTTCATTGTGCACCAGAAATATTTTTTTAAATCTGAAAAAAAGCTGTAGAAATAAATACCAATACATTACACAAATGAACAAGTTGGAATAGATAAATAAAAACAATGCTACAAAAAGTAATATTCATTTTGAAAAATCAATGTAGAAAAAAATGCAGAAATATATAGTTTGAATGGATATAATAAACACAAATAAATAAATGCCTAATAAATAGATAATGTAATTATGATATATTAATAATTGTAATACATGTATAATCATAAATAAAGCCTGAAAAATAAATCACTATCAATTTATACCTGCACTTATTTTTTAACTATATTATTTAAATGCATTACGGTACCTTCAAAGGCATATTTATCTTTGTTTGTTTTTGTTTTGTTTCTTTTTTTAGTCCTTTTTGTGTTTTAGCTGTTTTGGTCCTCCATACAGATGTTGTCCAGCTATCATGATGCACCTGATATCTGGTGGACCTGAAGCTGAGTCACAGCAGGGTCACTAAAGGCCAAATATGGCCTACATCAGGGCCAGACTTAGATCGCCATCAGGGCCAAACGGGTTCAACTGTTTTCTCAGAGTGTGTTTGAGGGTTTGAAGCTTCCCTCCTCCTCCTCCGCTTTAAAAAAAGTCTAAAAGCTGCTCTCAGATGTTTTTGTTGTGGGAGTCAGTGAGTGCGCTGGTAAATCTTTTGCTCGCTGCGACTGGCACTCAGGTTATTAAATGTTAGTTTCACTGTGAGCATAAATAAAGTTTTAATTGAAACCGTGTGTGCGTGTGTGTGCGCGCGTGCGTGCAGTTTGCGTTGTGGGTGGACGCGGTCATCTTCGTCTTCAGTCTGGAGGACGAGATCAGCTTTCAGACGGTTTATCACTACTTCAGCCGCCTCGCCAACTACAGGAACACCGCCGACCTGCCGCTGGTCCTGGTCGGGACACAAGGTACCACACACACACACACACACACACACACACACACACACACACACACACACACACACACACACACGGCTCACTGTGCACCAAATCTTGCATGTATTTTTTCTGTAACCGTGTCCCTGATGGGGTTTATTTTTGTCCCCAGCAGGAAGTTCAGTCCCTTGTTCTCGCTGCACGTCTGCTTTTTTTGGAGCTTTGCCTCCACCTAGTGGTGAATAATCCCCATTGCAGTTGAAAAATTTGACTTCATTGCCTCTGATGAGCATTTTGTGGCTAATCTTTGCAGAGAGAGCTCGTCAGTCATCAATTTATCAGTTAGTTGTAATAAATCTCAGCCCTGCAAACTCCCCTAAAAACATCAGTGAATTTGCAGAGTCGTCTTTTTTGAATCGGTCTGTGATTCCTCTGTTTGGACATTTTAAGGCAGCATTAATTCATAATTAATGAAGTGAAATAATTGATTAATTAACAGTAAACATGTTTGTTGGTTGAGCCAAAGCTCCCTCCATCTTACAGACTTCGTTAATTGTTAGTTAAATACAACCACAATGAAAAGATGCCAATGAAGTACAAGCAACACACACACACCTCACACACCTGGATTTGTTCAGCAGTCACAGTAGAGGGTAGCAGAGGTGTCCTGCACAGCCTGATGGCAGCGACTCACAGAGGACTCCCAGAGCCGAGTCACGCCGTGCTGTTAGTGACCTCAAATCTTACCCGATGTATTTACAGTCTCACTGAGTTTGTTCTTATTAGCCGCAGACAGAGAAAAGCAGCTGACAGCATAAATACTCTCCACAAACAAGCAACAATGAAGAACCGACGTCTGTGCCCCGAAATATCTGCTCTCATTTCCAGCGTCGCTGCGTCCTCCTGCTCGCTTTAAAATCAAACATGAGTTTTGTTTTCTTTGTGTTCAGCTGAAGGAAACCGACCAGTTTATCACTCACATTCATTCACATAACGAGGAAATAAAACGGTCCCTGTGCTGGTGCAGCGACTGCAGCATTACTGACACGCTGTCATACAAAAATCTATAAACACAAAACGGCACATGTTGGGTTTGGTTGTAAACTAAGCTTCAGGATGGTGGAGATGTTTGATGTTGTGTCACCTTCAGTAATATCTGCTCACCAGAATCCTTTTTGTCTGTCTGCACCTCTTCATAGAGAATCATTTTAGTACCCATTTGTAGCTCGTGCTGCAGCGTCTGTGCCGCAAAAACTTTAATGTTGGCCATAACTCGAGACTGACGTCAGCTGGGATGTTCAAATTCACAGCATAGATCCATCTACTGAGTTTGAAACCAAAACAGTGCAGCGTTGGTCAGCACTCATAAGCAGCAGAAGGATTTCTATTCTTGACTTCTGTGTGAGCATAGATTTTAATAGATGCACTCATAGAAATAGTTCCAAATATTAATAATGGATCTTATTCAGAGGTGTATTGAATAAACCTTCCCGCGCTTTGATGCTTGTAACCAGCAGATGGGGCCAGAGCGCTGCTGAAGTTTTCCTCCTGAAGCTCTGTTCTTGTTTTCTTTTCACCTTCATGAACCAGAGCGCTGATGTGGAGGCGTTTCTTCTGATTGTACAGGCCAGAAATATAATAAAATATCTGTACGAGTCACTCTCGGAGCTCTTATTATATTTATGACACCTCATATCTGAACATTTGGGTAAAAGCAGAAGTGTCTTTAAGTTTCCTTCATTTAGGAAAACTGTAAAACGTGAATTTAAACATACTCGAGCACTCTCTCTCTCTATCTCCGTTTCCTCACAGATGCCATCAGCTCGACCAACCCGAGGGTGATCGATGACAGCCGGGCCAGAAAGCTCTCCAACGACCTCAAACGCTGCACCTACTACGAAACCTGCGCCACCTACGGCCTCAACGTGGAGCGAGTCTTCCAGGACGGTAAGCAGCCATCTGTCAGGGAAAAGAGTCCAACATCACCAGGAAACCAGAGTCCAGTCCTCTGGGAAGGTGACATTCCTCCCCCTGCACNCCCCCCCCCCTCCGACGTTCCGGCCAGAGCCATTCGGCCGCTCTTAATCACACGTCAATTAAGACTTAAATGGACCCGCTCAGCTATTTAGCTCAAACCGAACAGCAATTAAGTTTTATCATAGCGGGGGGAGGAAGGTGGGGGGTGGGGGGGGGGCTACAAAAAGAGACGATTCCCCAACGGGATTAATAAAAGAATCAGACATTAGAGCAGCAGGAAGGACAAAGAGGAGGAGGAGGACGAGAGTGTCCGGAGCCGCCAAGGTCCTGACTGACCCTCACATCCGTGCACATCTGAGGAAAGTGAATAAATATGAGACGAGTTTCCTCTAAGTCACAGAGCCACAAAGTCACAGAGACAGAGTGAGAACACATCCACACCTGTGTGAAATCTGAAGCTCAGCGAGCTGTGAGCTGGTAGCAGGTTAGGCTCGAACCAAACAGCAGAATAATGAAGTGATCAGGTTCTTGGGTCTGGCTGAGTACGCCGTCATGAAACCAATGGACTGATGGTTTGTTCTACCATCTTCACTGATTCATGGAGGCCTTCAGCTGTTTTCCTTTTACTCATCCTGCCCTGTGCTGTGTCTGCAGCACTGAACCTCCTTAAGAGGTTTAACAGGAGCATTTTAGTGACCTCTGATCCCTCTGAAAGCAGCAGTTTCAGGACAGGAAGCTGAGGCTGAAAAACACAAATGTGTGAAGACCCCTCGTCCACAGGAGCAAATATAAAGCGGCACAAAGGTTCAGTGGAAAAGTTTTTTTTCCTCTTATTGCAAATAGTAAACCCTGCGGCTCATTTTTCACACTCTGAGAGCACATTAATAAGAAGAGAGGCAGCGGAGACGTTAATGAAGCGGCGGGCGGGCGGCCGGTCGGCAGGCGCGGGGTTAACGGCTGTAATTAGAGAGAGAAATGGATGGCACGGACTCGGCGGTTAATTAGCAGCGAGTCTGACGGCCTCTGGCTTCGTCCACGTCCACCTGACTCTCACTTTGAGCAGGTCAGAGCAGGTTCTGCCGCTCAGGCGCCGGGTACAGGTTTGTTCCCTGACTGGTGATGATGATGATGATGATGTGGAGCTGAGATGAAGAGCAGAGAAACCTGTCGCCTGCTTTATGATTGTTTAATGATTCACAGAAGCCTGAAGCAGACGTTTAACAATCAGAGACAGCAAGAAATAAAAATATGTGAAGCTGAGGAGAGTTCACGTATTAGAGCCCAGGAATCACACAGGAATCACACAGGAATCACACAGCTAACACTAAAGTGCAACTCTTACCTCTTCTTCTTGGCTTCTTGATTTGTGTGTTGAAGCTGCCCCTCCCCCCACAGGTGGGCGATGGTTAAAATAAGGAGGCGTGTGCAACACGTTTTACAGAGTTTACACTGACAGAGTTGTGCTGTTTGATTCCTGGATGCAGATATTCCACAATAAGAGCCTGTAAAGAATTTAAGGACTCTTTTTATGGATACAGTGACTAGTCAAGAGTGTTTTTCTGCCACATTCTTGCCGGTCAGTCAGGTACCAGTGCTGACACTGTAGAAGACTTTACACTGTGAATTATTTAGTTTAATGTTAAAGAGAAAGCCGTGCTTTCAAGGTAGGAACTGAAATTCAGAGCGTTGCTCTTCCTGTCAGCGTGCAGGAAGTTTCTTAAGAAATCAGGTTGAAATAATTTCCTCTAACAGCAGTTTTCCCCCCAAAGTTAAAAAGACAGTTCATCTTTAAGGGACTATTTTCTGTGGCGGATGAAGTCCAGATGAAGTACACTGTGTGTGATGAAGCGTGCTCAGAGAGATGCGAGCCTTCATCCGTCACCGGTCGGTGTCGTTGCTGAGCCTGTCCTGCAGGGGGCAGTGCAGCAGCAGAGACTCGCATGTCGATCACAGGAGAGGAACAGATGAATCCTCAGAGGAGAGAAACACTGCAGAGTTTTAATTGTAAGACAAGAAGAGCTGCAGAGTGTGTGTGTGTGTGTGTGTGTGCACGCGCGTGCGGTCGGCCCAGGAGGAAGCTTTCCACACTAAACGCTGCCTTATTATCCTCTTAATTATTCCACTATGTGTGTGAGTCTGTGTGTGTGAGATTGTGTGTGACACTGTCTCCTTGTATTCTTCTCGTCATTATCCCAAATTAATCAGTTTTCTAATCACCCAGCAGAACGACGCCGCAGCCTGCAGCCCTGACTGTGTGTGTGTGTTTATTTTGGTGGTTATTTATATTTTTCCTCTGTGTGCGTTTTTGTTTGAATGTGTGTCCGCTTTAACCACAGTGTGTTTTTATGGATGAGGAGACTGAGACGGTAACAGATATGAACTGAGACAAACAGGATTGTTTTTAGGAACTCGTGCCAATAAAGTAACGTTTGAACTCAGGCTTTAGAGCAGCAGCTGCACCGAGGGGCTCCTCTGCTAGTCGGAAGGTTGGTGGTTCGATCCCCGGCTGCTCCCTTGGGCAAGATCCCGAACCACGAGAAAAATGCTTCATCAGTAAAACTATAGTACTGCCACTGCTAGTATTCTGGATTTTTAATGGGGTGGGGGCACCTCGTGGCCTCCCTTTGGACACACCCCTGTCTGTATGTGATGTGCGTATGCATGTGTGTGTTACTGTCGTTCCTTTTTCCCTCCTTTGTACAATTTGTTCATGTATCCTCATGTGCGTAATTGGAAGAGTGTATATGAGTTTACACACAGACACACACTCTCACAGTGTGTAATTATTTCTTTGTGTGACCTTAATTTGTGTTGAGGGTTTCCGTGGCAGCGTGCTCGGCTCTCAGCCGTCCTCTGATTGGTAAGAACGATGTCATCGTCACACACAGAGCTGCCATCAGCTGATCACCGGCATCACCCTTCACCTGTTGGTCCACCTGGGTTTACAAAATAAAAGCCTGTACACAAACAGGAAGTTGTTTAAGAAATAATCTCCAAAACAAAATCTGTATTAATTTATGTTTTTCTTTAATTTGTTCCTTTATTTTAATGAATTTAAACTAATTCAGACTGAAGTTTATTTCTAATCTAATTTTTGTTTTAAAAGATTTTGAAATATATTGTTTTATTTTATTAATCACACAATAAGAAATGTGCAGCATATATTAAACGTTTAATAAATCTTCAAATTTAAATGAAATTAAAAAGGTCTTAAATGCTGAAAGATTTGAATGGAGTTTGGTTGCTGGGTGTTTGTGTTCATATTTTATACAGTAGCTGATACTGGTTGATTTAAAATGACAGTATAATAGCTGTTATTGGAGCCTGATTAATACATTTATTTATTGATCGATTCTTCTTGGATTCGCTCTGATTTTCTTCTTCTTCTTCTTCTTCTTAAATGACATTTGCAAACATGTCGATCGGGGTTCAGATCACAATTTATGATCACGCCGATGTTTCAGTGCGCATCGATCGCTCTTTAGTGACCTTCGCTGCGTTTCCAGCCTTCATCGATCGCGGCTGGTTGACCAGCGGTGGGGTCGGGGGGCGGGGCTTTAATGAGCCAGCGCTCATAATCAGCTGGAACGTTACGGAGACGGGCAGCAGCTCGCAGTGCAGAAACGCTGATTCGTACTAATTTGATGTGATGTGTGTGTGTGTGTGTGGGGGGGTTAATGTAATAAAAGCTCTGATGAGTCGCAGCGGCTGCATGGAGACGAGGAAGTTGCATGAATGACCACAACATTTAGCATTAAATATAATTGGCCCGCTTGGTGTAATGACATTTTCTGGGTCAGGGAGGGGCGAGGAAGAGGAGGACGAAGATGGTCATCAGTGTGAAGGTTTTATTCTTTATTTTATGCAGTTAAAGCCTCACTTTCTTTTCTTTAGACCCACAGAGGCCTTCATAAAACTGATATAACATTAGTATCAGTTTATATGATGATCATGTAGGAATATATTGTTCACATGTGAGCTGTAGCTGCTAATTTTTGGCAGTTTTAGCTTTACAACTTTACTTTTACCTGTTCAAATTGTTGTTGTTTGCTGCACTAAAATATGCAACTGTGTGCCAGAAAAAGTCTTTTAGGAAACATTTTTAAAACGATTTTGTAGCAAAAGTTTGAAATCCCAGTCTGAACTGTAGCATCCTCACACTGGCTGTGTTCCTAAAGAATGTAAGAAACTAGTAAAAAATGTCTCCCAAGTGATTTTGTTCTGGCAAAATTAGTTTGCGCTCATAAAAGACCCAACGATATTCACACCTGAGCTGTAACCTGTTTATTTTTGGCGTTTTACCTTTAAAAGTTACACAAACATCCGTTTGAGATGTTAAAATTGTTGCTTTTATGTGTTTTATTATGTGTAATTCTGCTAAAAATTTGATTCTTCTCATACATAAGATTTTGTAAATGATCTAAATGCCTTCATGAAAGGTCTTTGGGATAAACTTCTGGACATTTTAATTAAAAGTTTAATTTTTATCCCAAATCTGCATCAAATGAATGAATGAGTGGTTGAATCCAGGGTCTGTAATCTGTAATCGTCTTTGTTGTCTTTTGTGAGTCAGTGTGTGTACATGCGTGTGTGTGTTTAACATGTTTAACATGTGATTTGCTGTAATGGGAAGTGAAGCCTGGTCCAGTCG
>JASGAU010368532.1:28650-53342 GCA_030220045.1 Australoheros facetus
ATACTCCCCAACCAGTTGGCAAGTAGTTGCTGGAGGTTGCAAACTATGGCGCAACCACGACAGTCACTGAAAGTATTTGGTGCCGCACCCTCTTGGGATTGAAAGAGATGAACCTTTATCATATAGTGTAGCGGTACTGTGTCTCCTGAGGGTGGCGCTGAGGACAGATCCTGACCTGATGTTGATGGAAACATCAAACCATTATAAATGAAAGAGTGTGGTTTAGATGATGACCGTGTGAGCTGAAATCATCGACTCTGACAATGAAGCCCTCCACCGGTCTCAACAATACTGAGCTGCAGTCATTATTCTCTCATTAGTATTCTAAAAGGTCCATGTCAGTCAATGAGGAAACCTCCCCCTCAGCCTTTATGAACAGCCAATCAGAGGAGAGGATGCTTGGATCGTCCCTAATTGTCTCTTTAGGTATTGATTAGCCCTCCGTGGGCCTGACTTCAGCTGCACTGAAGTTCATAAAAACATCAGTAGGAATGATGTTAAGAGACTCCATCGGGTCGTAATATGGGAGAAGCCTAATTAAAACAATGACAGAAGAATTAGGAATTCAAATAAAGTTCAGGTTGATACATAATTGAGCCAGAGTAGAGCTTGTTTCAGAGGTATTAACGCACAAAAGTCATATTTTTTCTTAAATTCAAGTGAAGTAGAGGCAGAAAATGTAAATGGTGACTTTCACTGCTTTGTTTGTGGCTCCCGGGTTAAACTTTTAGCTGCTTTTAGACTGTAAAACGTCTCCTCTGAGCTTCATATACACGTTAATAAAACCAGAGAGAGGCCAGTTACAGCTCAATAAAACCAGACACAGACTGTTTCTACACAGCGTGGACACGGACACACTTCACCTCGAGGCTGTGATGAAGACCGCAGCCTGTAGGTGGTGCTGGTCTTTAAACCCTGTTAGAGGACAGTGTGTGCCTCAGAGATGAGATATTTTTGATCCTTTTGAAGTGACCTCACTGGTTGTTGGAGCTGTGTGAGCGCTTTGGCATCATTTGGTTTGTGTGTTTTGTCTGTTGCAGTTGCCCAGAAGATTGTGGCCACCAGGAAGAAGCAACAGTTGTCCATCGGGCCGTGCAAGTCGCTCCCCAACTCCCCGAGTCACTCGTCTGTCTGCGCCACACAAGTGTCGGCCGTCCACATCAGCCAGGTCAGAGGTCACACAGATGTATAAATAAAGCAGTCAATAGTCTGTATATATAATATATACATATGATGTGTTGGACTATTTAAGTTTACAGGAAAACTAGTCGGCAGTTTACCCATGTGGAGACACACTGCCATGACTTCCTGCTGTGATGCTGCTCTGCTACATGTGCTGCAGATGGATCAGGAACAGTGGAGTTGGTGCCGCCCTGCTGGGCAGAATATGTTATGACACCTTTTTTGAATGAAACCAGGCGTCTTTTCCTCCTCATTTTCCTCCATTCCTTTCTGTAAAACAAAGAAAAAAGTTATGATATTGGAACATATTGAACAACACAAACACTCATACAGGTATCAGTCTGACTTGTGTCGATTAGCCAGCTTTAATTTGAGCTGTATCAATTTTAAACGAACAATGAAAATCATTTGATGTTATGAAGAGCTGCTAAAGGCTTTTAGTCTGATTGATTTAACTTAATCTAAGTTTCAGCTCCTTTTAAAGGCTTTAGCTGTAACTCAGCGTTTGTCTGCTGAAACATGAGATGAAGCTGAAAGTGGACCTTGAGTATTTAGTCAGAGATTTTTCTAAAATAAAGAAACATTCTCGCTCAGTTTTCATAGTTTTCTAACAAAGACGCCTTTATCAAAAACGCGAGAGCAAGCATGAACAAACATCTGCACCACACTGAGCTGCTGGAGCTTCAGGCCGGTGAGCTCTTCGATCCTCATCCTTCAGTCCTGCATCGATTTCTCATTAAAAAGCCATCGCTCAGCCGCCGGGAGAGCGGCGTTTATCTCCTTGCTGCCCTCACAGACCAGCCCTCTGTGCTTCCTCAGCTCTCTCTGATTACTGTCCAGTACTCCAGGAAACCTCAGCTCGGTCAAAACCTTCAAAAAACTCTCAGCTTCCACCTTAAACACTCTGACTCTTCTTCTTCTCTCCTCTGATCTTTTCCTGCTCCTCCGTCCTTTCAGACGAGTAATGGCGGCGGCAGTTTGAGCGACTACTCGTCGTCTGTGCCGTCTACGCCGAGCACCAGCCAGAAGGAGCTCCGCATCGACGTCCCGCAGACCACCAATACACCAACACCCGTCCGCAAGCAGTCCAAACGCCGCTCCAACCTCTTCACTGTGAGTCACCATCAAACACGCGGCCCACACAAAAAACAAAAAGAAATGTTGCTCCAGGTTTTTGTAGTTATGGACATCATTTTTAATGCAAAACCCATCTTTTGACTCTAAATTACTTTGAAGGATTAGCACATGATCAATGGACTACTTTGCATAGATGTAAAACAATGTTATTTCTGATGAGATCGCTCATCGATCGATGAGCAGAAGCAGTTTTTTTTTTATGCCCACTAATCAGTCGTTTGCTAAAAACTACTCGCGAGCACCCCCTGTAGTTGATGACGTATTACTGTATATACGATCAAACCAAACAGCATGGACAGAAAAGCGATGTGTCGGACCTTTGTCACCAAAAATTATCAGTCAAAGTGAACGCTAATGAGTCGGTTGATTTAATCAACACGAAGTTACGCCTGGGGTTTTATCTGCCTCCTCCTCCACCACTCCTCCTTCTCCACCTCATCCTGCTCACCTCCAGCTTCACCTCCTGAACTGAAGTCAGGGCTCTAACACAGAAACCAGTGCTGCAAATCTACAGGCCAAAGATAAATGCCATAAAATCATTTTTTCATCCAATTTCAAGAGCCTTTTCATCCTTGGAATGAGCCCCACCCAAAGAATGAAAATTTATTTTGGTGTGATATATATATTTCCCTTCGATAAACAGTTCGATGACATTCTCAGATCATCGACTCATGTCCGACTCCCAACTTCCGACTTTCCCAAAGCCTCCTCCAGAGTTAATATATGTGGATGCTTCACACGCGGCGTTATGAGGTAAACGGTGATCTGACAGCCGGCTCCAACAGTCCAGGATCGTCCTTTAGCTTTGACCTGTCGCAGTTCTAAGCAGCACAACGTGTGCCCTCGTCTTTCCCTGCTCGCTGAGACATTTTTGAATATGCAAAATCGAATAGATTTGACGATGGCCGAACACATGGCAATATGTCATCAACACGGGGGCGGGGTTTTACATTTTTGTAGCAGACAAAATTGCTTGGATAAAATGTAAAATGATCCAAAGATGGTTGAAATGAATGTAAATAATCTATATTGAAATAGTACATGAGCTAAGTAACCCAAAAGCCAGCCAATAAAGTGGTGTGCTTCTCCTTTAAAGGACTGAAATATTTGGAGTCTGTCCAGGTTAAAGTGTTCCCGCTCAATGATAGATCATTTTTATCTCAATTTCAAACCCAAAAATGTAGAAAAGCAAAATCCGGGTTTAAAAATACCAGAAAACTTCCAGGAACAGTTTTTAATGAAGCACAATGGTCTCTGGTATCCTGGTTCTGCTCTGGTGAAGTTTCGCTTTGGCGTGGCATTTTCACGATGTTCTGATGCATTTTTAGATACAACAGTTGACAGAAAACTGAACTAAATTCAACCCAAACAGTTGTTATTAAGGGGGAAATTAACTATAAGAGCCAAAACAGCTTTTTGGAGCAGGCAGTTCTTCGTCCTTCTGTTTTTAAGGCCAAGGCTGCTGATTGAATAAAAGTGGGCCTTTGTTGTTTGATGATGTCTTAAAAGATTAATTAATCAACTGGAAATTAATCAGCAACTATTGTGGTTACTGATCAGTCAAAGATAACAGAATATTGAGCTCTATATCAAAGTAAAAGTTAAAGCTGCCACTCTTTGAGCTCTTTCAGGATTTTGAGACTTTTTCTTGACTTCAGATGCTTTTCATCCATTGAGTTCTCACTCTACATATCAGGCATGTCTGCAGCAGGTGCTGACTTTTATTAAACTGTGGCATGTTGGGGTTTTTGCTTCGATGCGTTGACGCTAACTCTTCTTCTCTGGTCTTCTCCACAGTCGAGGAAGGCGAGCGAGGCGGACAAGGACAAGAAGGGCCTGGAGGCTCGAGCCGACAGCATCGGCAGCGGGCGAGCCATCCCCATCAAACAGGTGAGACTTCCTGTCTGCTCTTCTCGCTCGCTCTGAGCGTTTGAAGCCTCGGCCTTGATTAACAGTGAAATCACACACTTGACATCAATTAGGCCGAGGGGCTCTCCCGGGTCCTCCAACCGGATCATTAGGAGAAGGAGAGGGACGGATTCTCTGTCACTCCTTTTTCTTCCTCCCCTCCCTCTGTTCATCCACTTCATCTCCCGCTTCTTTTCTCCCTTCAAAGTGGCTTCCTTTCCTCTGGTCTTCTTCTTCTTCCTGAGCTCCTTGATTGCACCGTTTTAAAAGAATAAAAGAAGGAGAGGAAAGAGGCGACCGTCTCCGCCACGAGACGTCCCCGCTGTGACAGCGAGGAGAGCACCTGAAGTGGCTCTTAATTTGTTGCAAACAAGCTCCCCTCATGTCGAGCAGCAGAGAGTGAGGAGGGGGTCTCCTGACGAGCAAATCAGGCAATTAGCGAGCTCTAATCGCGGCCTCTCGAGTCGCCGCCGCGGCCTCGTTTGTACTCTCCTAATGAACAAATCGCATCTCTGATTAGGCGCCGCCTCGCCAGGAGAGAGAGAGAGAGGGGCTGCTGTTTGTGTTCGGGGTCAGCGTTTAAGAAACGAGCCCGCTGTGACGGCGCAGCGGCGTCGACAGTAATTGCAGCAGAATGTGTGAAAATCCCTCTCCAGCTCCCAGCGGCTTCAAACGCACCTTCTTCTTCTTCTGTGGTGTTAATGCAGCGGTGGAGCTCAGCGGGCTGTTTGAGTGCCAGAAAGACGTTTCATTATGTCGTTAATCATTTGAAAATGGAGCTCACTGGAAACGTGTCGGGTTTCATTTTTAAAGAAACACCTCATTACGCTCTCACAGATTATTCTGCTGCTCCAGCCTGCGCTGGCTTCACGTGATGTGGGAATGTGGAGTTGCTCTCATTCTCTGGTTATTTCAACCAAACCAAAGATGTTTTTCTTTAATAGAAAAAAAGCTTTTTTTAAATCTCTGATTTTTTTTAATTAATTAATTAATTTTTTTTTAATGTAATTCAACTGTTCTGTTACCGACTTTCTCACTAAAAAAAAAGAGGCTTGAGGAAAAAAAGGCTTTGAGATTAAAATTAGAATCTATAAATTTATGGGGGAAAAATAATTTAAAATAATATATATTTTTGGTGAAATTTAATTAAGTTAAAAATAATAATAGAGAAACATATTTTTACAAAAAACCCCAGATTTAACTAAAAAAAATAATTTTCTTTGACATTGAAGTTGTAATTTTATGATTTTGTAAATCAAAATTTACGAAAAATATTGAATATTCTCTGAGTTTAAAGTAAAAAAAATGTAGGGACTTAAGGATGTATAGTAGTTCCAAACGAAATTAGGATATTCTCTGAAATTTATTTATTTATTTTTTTTAAAGATAATGTCTTTAAAGCTTCCATAGCCTCATGTATCTAAGGAGTGCAGTGGTCTGATGATTGTGATTAAAAAACAAACAAAAGACCAATTCACAAAACATGAAACAAATTTAAAATCAGTAAATTTAGAAATTATTTGGTTCATTCTGGATGTGTGAGATCCTGAAATATTAACACAAGAACGTGTGAAGCTACAAACCCATCAGGATGTTTCTGTTCGTCTCACCTCACATCCCAGCCTCACTATCACAGGACAACTGTTCGTTATCCAAATTCATGCTAATAAAGCCGGACACAGACTCCCGCTCCGCCTCCTCCGGAGCAGAGTGAGAGGAGGAGGAGGAGGCGCTGCAAGGCTCAGCACCGAACTTCCTCCTGTTGTATTTTTTGGAAGTGGACGTTAATTGATTTGATGGTTCCCTGTGGCCGCTCTCGCCTCGTCTCCCGCCTGCTCCTCAGTGTCGACGCTGGGCTCAGCACTCCACTGACCTGCTGCCTCATTACACTGTGTGTGTGTTTTAAATACACCGTGTGTGTGTCTGTGTGTGTGTGTGCGCGCGCAATAGAAGCGAGGCTGCTCTTCACATTCAAGGTTCAACTACCTTTCCCCATTATCGCTCCATTTGCACTCCATTTTACCTTCTGTGAGAGTGTGTGTGTGTGTGTGGACCCATTAGCAGCATGTTCACACTTGTTTTTAATGAGACTCTCTCCCTCACCTTTTAGTCTCTAAACATGATCCCAGACACACATTTATGCCACACAAAAACACGCTAATCAATCGACAACTGACCCAGCAGTTATTTTTTATCCAATTGTTTATAAAAGTTATTTTATTTTGTGGCACTTAAAAATGTTCAGCATTAAAAAAAACCTCATAAAAAGAGGAGATAACCATAACTATATTAAATGACACTGTAGTAATCAGGGCTCAAACAAATTGGTAACATAAAAAAACAAAAACTAGCATCTGTTGCCCTGAAAGATGTATAAATTTGTAAATGGTGAGTAAATAGTAGATGCCAACTCCAGGATTCGAACTCTGGATCTTCTTATACGCAGATAAGGTGACTTACTGACTGCATGACTGCTTTTCATGTAAAAAGAAAACTGAGTAGTAAACCATGGATGTGGCATCAGCCATTGTTTTGTGAAGCCTCTGTTTTGAACATGTTCGTGTTGATACTTTGGAGCCAGAAGTGACCATATTTGGACAAGAGGGTGGAGCGCTTATAGCTAATGCTAGCTAACCTGGTTAGTGAGCTCCACTCATAAACTGTGGACACAGAGACAGGTACTTGATAATTAGTAACTCTAAAAAAAAAATCTACAAACTGCCGCCTGCAAAAGGCTCCAGAGGGACAGACTGAGCTTAAGCTATCACTAGATGCTGATGATGTGATTCTATTTATTACCAAATTACACAAGTCAATCCAAACACGGTCCACAGGTCCAGTTCAGGGCCGATCGTTACCTGAGGTGAAGCCTAGCAGACGGCTAATAACTACAGCCACCTGAGTCACCATCCACCTGTCAGTCAAAAAGTCCACGCCCCCAATAATGCAAATTTTAAGCCTCGGTGCAAAATTCACCCCTCTTGCACTCATCTTTAATAGACCCCGAAGCAGTTTTTTTAAAGTTGGACATTATAGTATATGGATTTCCTCAGATTTGGACCCAGTCTCTAGTGGACATTTGAGGAACTGGTGCTTTATTTTCTGTTTCTGAGGTTCAAGCTTAAGATTTAAGAAAAAAAATGTTCACAACAGTCAAAATGTTGGTAAAAATCAGAGACCATCTCTTGCATTGGCTGTAATAATTTCTAATACCTTAAATGCAGATTTATCAGATACATTTTCAGTTTAAAGTCTGAAATCTTCTGTGAATCCCATCTTCATCTCACAGGACTCACTGACCTCTGAGGCAGCTGGCCTGATGAACAACATTAAACTCCTCACTAAACTATGAAAATCTAAAACTTAAGCTTTATAATAAAAGTTTAAATTAATAAAGTGCAGTAAATGTTGCCCTGTCAACCAAACAAAGGGGTGGAGTTTCACATCTTCTTCTTTAGATTTTCTGTAGAATTTCTGGAGGTGTAGCTCTCTCCTCACAGCCACATTCTTCTTCTTCAGTTTATTAATGTTTCACCTGCGTGTGTGTGCGTGTGTGTGTGTGTCTGAGCCACTTGTTGCCCGCCCTGATCTCATTAGAGTGACTCTCAGCACGACACTCAACAACTCGAGGTGACGGCAGTTCACTTCTTAAAGGGGAACGCCTTCGTTAAGAGAGTCCAGAGCTCATTAAGACAGCACACACACACACACACACACACACACACAGACAGAGGCCAGGTCACAGTGGTTGTAATGAGAACAGGGCGGACCTCCACTCTGACACTATTAGCCGATACAAATTTATAAATACACAAGTGTTGCACGTGTACACACAGTCATGAACAGCAGCAAAGGTTTGTCTCTAGTTTTTTTAGTTTTCAGTGGAAAAAAGTGTTACACGAAGACTCAGCAAAACTAAAGACTCTTGGTTTGGTTTCATGAGACAAAGAAAAGCAGCACATTTCTTTTGATTATTTTTCCATTGATCCACTAATCAGTCAGGTCATTGGGACACAGTAATACTAAGACCTTGAGCTTACTCTCTAGAAGTTTATCCTCCTTTCTGACACTTAGAATGACCAACATTTAATAAATGAATATCATATTTTATTCAGTAAAACTTAAAAACAAAACAAATCCCTAAACTCATCAGGAAAGTAACTGAGGTCAGAGCTCAAGGCCGCAGAGACTTCTATACAAACAGAGGTCTCGTATTGGTTTCAGTTTTATGCTGTCAGTGGTGTTGTTAACATGAGGCAGCTTGATATTACTTCAGTCAGCGCGCTAGCATTAGCCAAGACAAAGACTGCTCTGGGTTGGATTTGATCAGCCAAACCAAACAAACCCTCCATGAATCCAGTGTCCTGCTGACTTGATCATAGTTTTTCCTAGACAATCAAATTCCCAGTTAACTTTAATTATAGCAGCTAGCTAACCTCAGCTTGCTACCTAACATGGTCTCTATCTAAATCTTATGTGAAGCCACATCATTAAACTCATAGAGTTTATGTGTTTAATCCTTTGGAGTTTAAAGGAAAATTCAGGGGGGCTGGAGCCTCTCACAGCTGTCATAGGACGAGAGGCAGGCTGCACCCTGGAGGGGTCTCCGGTTTGTTACAGGGCTAACACAGAGACAGACAACCATTCACACACATTCACATCTATGGACAATTAATCTAACCCAGTAACTGCATGTCTTTGGACTGTGGGAGGAAGCCGGAGTACCCGGAGAGAACCCACGCAGACACGGGGAGAACATGCACACTCCACACAGACAGACCCCGGCCAGATGGTGGATTTACACCCAGGACTTTCTCTCTGTGTGAAGCATCAGTGCTAACCACGGCGCTGCTTATACATGAAAACTGATCCTACTTAAATCATTCTTTAAACCACTGAGGATTAAACCACTTAAATCTGCAAATGCAAATGAAGCTCCAGAGTGGTGCGTTCAAATGTGGCCATAAAAGCTGGAAACTTTCCAATCCATACGCTCACTGTCGTGTAATGCATATTTAATTTAATAATGAACATGTTTATGCTAATGAACTCTGAGGGATCACATTCACGTCTGCCACCTGCACGATGAACCAAAGCAGGAAACACATGTGGCACTGAAGCTGAAACCTCCTGCGAAGATGCTCCGCTGTGACTCGAAGCCACAGAGGAAATGCTGGCTGTACCAACACCCGATTGGTCGCTTTTTCTTCTTCTCCTTCTTTCTTGAAGTGAGCGGATGCGTCCAGCTTTGTTTACAGAGGCTGTTGACGGCGCAGGGCTCCTCCGACATCTGCTCCACGCCGCTAATTAGCTGATAATTACCGGAGAGAGAGGGAGAGGCTCGCTCGTGTCTCTTTTAAGCGGCTGACCGAGGCGCTTTGAAAACCAACAATCTAACAAATTAATTTCCTCCGACACAGCAGCCGAGCCTCTGGGACCGGACACACTGGAGAGGTGCTCGTTGCTTTTCTTTCCTCCTCTCTCTGTAAACCTTTATTTACTCTGTCAAGGGTCACTGAACACAGCACTTTCACCCACTCCCAACTGAGAGCTACGGGGGACCGACACTGCCAAAATAAAAAAATAAATAAAACAAACATCTGCATGAACACTTCAAATTCCCAAAACTTTGTGTTTTGGACTTTGAGTTTTAACGTTTCTATCCTACAAAACTTGACAGTTGTGTTTTAGGTTCCTTGACAACAAAAGTTTTTGTTTGTTCTTTTTTTTTTTTTTTGCTTGATTCAGGCCTAGTAAAAATAATGCTCTCAAACCTTTGTAATCTTACTTTATTGATGAGTTTCTGAGGCCTCTAACATCAGTATGATCAATACCTCTATTAAAAATATCTGTGAACAACAGGAAGTAATGTATGGAGGACTGAAAATGTCAAAATCGTGAATAAATAAATTACTCAAATTCACACTCCATTAAATACACCAAATTAATTAATTAATTAAAATAATGTGAAGTTGATTTTTCTGATTTAATTTGGTTCTGTGTTTTATTTCTCTTTGTATAGATTCTTGTATTTATTTACTTTCCCATTTATTTAGGTTTGGAGGGAAAGTAACAGTTTAATGGAGAGAAACAGAGCAATAAAGTACAATAAATTAAAATAGAAAATTAAAGAAGGCACATGAACAAACAGAAAAATAGATAAATAATGAATAAGTTAAAAATTACATTTGTATAATTTAGAAAGCTTCAGAAGTAGATGTAACACGAGTCATCAAGATACAAATCTCCATGAATTCCCCCTTTTCACTGCCCGTGCTTTTTGAGGAAACGTGCTAAAGCAGCAGATAGTCATTTTCATTCGTGCAGTCATTTATGTCTATGTCTGTTACCTTGTGGTCAATTGAATTTCTTGTTCTGCTACCATTTACTTGAGTTGTGCTTCCTGCAAACCAAAAATCCTCCTCTTCAAGCATCTCTATGCTATTTGACCATAATTTGCACTTTTTTAGGTTAATTGTATCTTTACGGATTCCAATAATCACGCTAACATTGTTTCTGTGTTTGCTGCCTCATCCGTCCCTTTCAGGTCACCCTTTTGCACGACTTTCTGACCTCTGTGGCTTGTTTGTTTTTCCAGCTGGGGGGAAACAGACATGTTGAACTAAGATTAGACTGCTTGGAGCTGGATTAGGAGGAAAAATGTCCAATAAGGACATTCCTACTTCAAAGTGAGCACCAACTTTCCAACTAGAAATATTAAAACCTTCAAACAGCGGCTCTGGGCCTGTCAGACATCCATACATTAGTCCTGATGCTTTGTAAAAGAACTGTTAATAGATTCCCTGACCTCCACTGTGACGACCTCCTCCTGTAAATGAACATTTTGCATCTCCTCCTGAGCTCCACTCGCAGTCTGAAGTCTCAAGGCTTTCGGACGCCGTCATCTTCTTCCTGCGAGGAGCTGATTAGTGTCGTGCCTGTAATTGCCTCTCGCGGGGTTGCAGACGAGCACGGGGCTGGGTGGTTTTGACAAGTCTACTCGTCCCCCCTCGGCGCCGGGCGCTTTGTAAGGAGTTAAATTGGATGGTTAATTCGGGTGTTATTTACCCTGTAATTCATTAGTTTCGCCCCGCCATTGGCAGCAGGCAGGCTGTAATTTCACGCTTCGCAATAAAAGATGTCTCATAATCTGCTTCATTTAGCAGCCAAAGAATTTAATGAAATTAACTGCAGCCCTAATTAAGACGGTGAATATTAAAGACCTGCTATCAAGGCTTTAACGAGGGTGACATGATCCGCCTTCCGCCGGATTGGAAAAATATCATTTCCCTGGGAAAGGTTGTCACCGCTCGGAGCCATTTTGGCCATGATGACATTTTTGTCATGCACACTAACCCCTGGAAATGAGATTTTTCGGGGGGTGGTGGCAGTGGGTGGAGGAAGTGTTGGAGGGATGTCTCTCCCTTTTTAGTTTGAGAAATAATTAAAACAAGGAACACAGGCGTCAATCAAAGAGCATTTTTAGACCGTGCTCATTACGCCGCTACGCGGCGGTCTCCACGGAGCACTCCCGAGTTTTTGTTTGGCATGGAGGTGTTGCTGCGAGCTCGCTGGAAGTGTCCCTGTGGTCGCTTTGTTGTTTCACACCGTGTGAGTGTGCGTGTGTGTATTTGGGTGTTTTGTTACACTTATTTGATGAAAAGCTGGACAAAAGTGCCCGGCGGTGACCTGAGGGTCTCTTGCAGAGGAAGAGGAGTCGTGTTTCCTTCACATCCTGTCTCTCACCGAGCATCAAGCCGAGTGAGGGGCGAGGCTTTTTATCCACTAATGAATTGAGACTGCTGAAGTAAGGTTTGGATAATTGAGTTTCTAATTAATTACCCAGAACTCTTATCAGATAAATCAGCCCCACTTCAGCCCCCCTCTTCTTCTGTGGTGTTTTATTTGATCTGGTCTGCGTCCTGCTCCCCTGGGCTTGCCCTTCGCTGTCCTTGCCTCATCAACGCCGACCTTGTCATGGAGACTGAAGCTGCTGCATGGCTGTCAGTGTGTTTTGATGGTAGTTGTGGGGTTTGTCCTCCACTGTGCTGGTTTTTCTCATTTTTGCTGTTTACTTCGAAGCAGTAAGCCGTATTTTTTTAATCCCTGTCATCCTTTGTAGTGATCAGGTCAAGAACCACATGGAAAGATGTGATTCAAAGAGCCGGAGCTCCACCAAGGCTGTACAATCCCCTTCATTTGTTGTTTTAATCATGGAAACTACATCTGAATAACTCTGCATCCAAAAAATCACAGGAATTCATTTTTAATTTAATTTGAAGTCTTAGTTTGTGAGGAAAAAATATATATCAGGATCTTTGTTAAACTTAACGCTGCAGTTGTAAATGTATTTTAATGGCAGGCAGCTTGTGGATGAACCTGTGGATGAACCTGTGGATGAACCTGTGGGTGCAAGCTGACCTAAAGTAAACTCCATGTGCTGCCATCGAAAGCTTTAATAGTTTTCCTGCCACAAAACAAATCATTTGCTGTTCTGTAGGTTTAAATTATGACAAACGTCTTCTTCAAAATAATTATTTCATTTAATTTCAAAGAAAATCTTTTATTTCCATTTTTCAAAGAAGTTAAAAGTCTTAACATGATTACTATACACATAGCACCCTGAGGGCCTGAGGTCACCAATAACCTGGATGATATTATGATTAACATTAAATTAAAACGTCAATTTTCATATACTACAAAGGTTTTTGTAAGTACACTGATGTATATATTAGTAAAAATTGGGGATGGCTGCAGTTTTTTTTATCTACTTATAGAAGTTATTTTTGGTCAGTGTTTTAAAACTCCATCAAAATCCATCATAAATAATGATGGATTTGCTAGCATACTCACTTAAGCTTCACACCTGCCTACAAACCAATTAGTAACCACTTTCAGACTAAACAGTTCTGGGAATTACTTGGAGGTTGAGCAATCACAGGTGCTTCCCAGATAGGTATTCCAGTTGTTAGTGTCGAAAGGAGTCAGTCATGGTGGTTTTGGCGTCTGGTTAGGATGCCTCCTGAGATTTTCCAGGCACACCCGACCGGGAGGAGACACCAGGGCAGACCCAGAACCTGCGGGAGAGATTATATATCTCACCTGGCCTGGGAATGCCTCGGGATCCCCCAGGAGGAACTGGAAAGTGTAGCTGGAGAGAAGGAAAGAATACTCTGTTTAGTCTGCTGCCACCCGAGCCCAACTTTGAATATGTGGAAGACAATGGATGGATGGAATTCCAGTAATTCCAAGAATAAGAACCAGTTCAGCGGTTGTGTTGTGTTGTTACATCTTCATATTCTGTCTTGTTAGGGCAGATTTTCCTCCATGTCATATAAGCTTATTGAAGTAAAGAGCTGTGGTTTACATGTTTTATCATTGTTTACACTTTTAATGAAGGTTGTCGGTGCTGCCTCATATCTAAAAAAGACCTTGAGTTCTAAGAACTACAAAGATCCAATGGTATGTGACAAATGGCACCAATCTACACTAAACCACTGTGAAGAAGATCTGCCAGCTGTTAGCTGCAGCAGTGGGGTCAAAGATCTTTCAGCTGCTTCCCACAAAGAGGATATTTACCTGCAGTGAGTCAGACAGCATCGGCTTCTTTCCTTTATTTCCTCTTTTTTGTCCTGTTGAAGATTAGAGGAGTGAACATTTCACACTCTGTCCTCTTGTCTGAGAGGATGATAGATGACCTGCAGACGCTGCTCAGGCCGGATCAGATGGCCACCACGATACAGAAGGGATCCCTCTCCCGCCACCCCCCTTGCTCTCCTCTGTTGGCGGGGGGTGACACCTCTAATTTAGCCTCCTGCTCTCGGGGGACGTTGAAGAACAAAAGGGCCCTGGCTCCTTTGAGATCATCCTGTTCTCTGGAGGGTTTGTCCAGATATCGCCTCCCCCGTATCTCCTCTAAGATCCGCTGTCAGTCCCTTCAGGAGGCCCCAGTAGAGTCCATTGTCTGAGCAAAATAGGGGGGTGATTGAGTGATTAGAGAGTAGATTAGTCTGTATCAATAGGCAGGCAGCCTCCAAGAGGAGAAAAGTTCCTTTATCAGACAGTTTTCTTCTAATTTGACTCACACAATGGAAGAAGGAATTATGGTTCATATTACTGTTCATGTTTCTCAGTTTTAACTTCAGACAAAGAGTTGAAAGGCATGTCTCATGAGTGCACCTTACTGCCTCAGAAATCATTTTTCCGTGCTCCCCCTCGAACATGTCGGACATGTGACAGCTGTGGTCTTTAATCAGAGACCCTCAGGTATGATCCTTTCCGATGCGTCGTCTAACGAATGACTTCATCTCTTGGCTTCCCCCGAGCTAGCGACCTTTTCTTAAGCACTACCCCACAATACTTCAAACGAAGCGAAGAAGTGAAGATAGAGAGTGTCTGGGGGAGTTTTGTGTTTTTGGGGGTTGTGATCTACATCTACCCTTCTATTCATCCCTGTTTGTTTTCTTTCCCTACTCAAACCCAACACGGACCCTTCATGCCCCTTTGTTTTGTTCTCCGGAGAAGAAACCTCATTGATGCCCTCGGACGTTTTTGGATGCCTAACAAATGACTTCATTTCCCCACTCCCCGGAGCTAGCGACCTTTTCCTAAGCACTACCCCACAATACTTCACCAGGGCGGAGAAGTGCCTCAGTCGGAGGGGAGAGAGTATATCTGAGGATGTATTTATCTCCCCACATCTATTTTCCAATGTGGAGACCTTGTGAGCTGTCATGAATGCTACCCCCTCTCCTCCTCCTGAAGGTAAAATAAGTGTGTCACTAAGCTCGGGGAGGTGAATAATGAAAGATATTACCCATCAGGAGGATTTCAACGTGGCGTTCAATTAGCCTTCCTCTCGCACAAACTGATCGCTTGTCATCCTCAGGATGGATGGACGAAATTAATCCGCTGATGTCTCCCTCCCCAAATCCCGGGTTTGGATGGAGGACTGTGAGAGATGTTGTTTCATCCCTCAGTTTAGTTTGGTGGTGATCAACCATCCACCTCTTATCTCCTCGTTGCCTTGTTCCAATTTACTTTCTCTTTTGACCTTGTAGTGCAAAAATATTTTTCCTTTTGTTTAAGATTTCCTTGAATGCTGACGGTTCAGTTTTCACACTGATTTTTCTGTTTAGTTCGTCTGCAGTGTGCTATCATCAAGTATTCCCTTATTGCTATGTTTATGGTGAGTTCGTATTTAGAATTTAAATGGATGGAAATTGAAAAGCAAGATTAGATTTTACAGTTTTTTTCCCCCCAATGGAACAGTGCAGCACTTCAAAATTGAGTATTACACTACAATACAAGTATGCACACGTCTTTTTTTCACAATGGGTTTCACAGTTTTCATTTAAGATCCATCTATAGGTTTTTCTGGCCCAAATCATGTATTGCTATAATAAACTGTATGTTTCAGAGGCATTTTGAATAGTTTAAGTTGTTCTCTGCTGTGAAGGTTATGCGTTTGGTTTGTTTATTGCCAGGAATACTCATAAAGTTATGGACAAACACTTTTTGACAGATGTGATTATCAAGTTAAGAAAAGCTCAGCAATATTTTCCTAGATACTTTAAACAAATTGTCACAGGCTAATCCAGGCCTGGATAACCTTTTGGATCCAGGGGTTGAATTAATACTTGGTGCAAAGAGAATTCTCAGCCTTGGTGAAGTTTGCAGTCTTGCACTGCTCTTGTTTGAAAGTATAAATGGTATGGAGTAGTTAAACTAATTAGAAAAAGCTGGTATCAGTGTATCAGGAACAAAATGCCAGATCTCAGAGGGTTAAAGAAGCATTGACTCAAAAGCTCTCTGCTGAATCCGTTATCCTGGCAAAGAGCATGACCATAACCCAACCAGTGAAATAACAATCGACTGACGAGTTTATATTTTGTTTCCCTTCCATGTAGTGTACCAAACACTTCTTATTTTACCCAGATAAAATTTAATGCAGTGAAATATGAAGACCATCAAAGAAAACCTTGTTTAAGCTTCCAGAGATCCAAGTTTCGAACACTCCCGAAAGATCTCCAACAATTCCGGAATTGATCCAATGATCCATAACATTTTTTTTTTAAGTCAGAGCTCTAATAAAGAACTGAAGGAAAGGACATCAACCTTTTCAAAGAGCTTTACGTTCTGAACCAACAGTAACTAAAACAGCTGAGCATTTAGAGCATATAGTTACTTCTAAAAACTATTATCTGTATAAAAACAGCTGCATCCACCACCTCCAAATTCCCCAGACAGGCATATTATAAAAATGCTCTTATATAAAAATATATAGGAGCAGACACCAGCTTGTGGAAGCCACCATGTTCCCCCGCCATATTTGAATACAGTGGCCAGGAAGGACATCTCTCTTCCAGCCAATCATGTTTTATATGTGACTGGAGACCAAAGAAATAAAAACACAAAGTCTCCTATCATCTGACAGAGAGCCAGCTAAACAACAGCTGGTTATAGGCTAATATGATAAAGTTTGATTACATTCTCACATCGTATGAGTTTATTCCATAAGTGTCAGTCTAGCAATGTTAGATTCACTTATGGAAGACAGTTTCGCTAACACTGACAGCAGCTAACAGCGGCAAAAACAGCAGTGCTTACCGACAGAAAAGGTCAGCATGTCCTTGACAACTCACCTCAGTATCCCTGTCATTGGTCAGAGATGAGCTCCTCTAACTCACTGACCTGTAACAGACACAATATTTTACAGCCTCTTCCAGAGCATAAAAGGTGGACGCTTCTTGCCCAATATTGACCACTTTGGTGGGATAGGGAAAAACTCCAGGGCAGATCCAGATCGAGTCCAAGTAGTAGTAGAAACACGCCAGCAGGCCATGGCTGTTGTGAGATACGAATGTAATATTTAAAATATTGTTTATTTTAAACAATATTTTTATTGTTTTATTAACATGTTTTAGCCATCCAAGTGAGACCTAAAATTTTTAAGTCTCACTTGGATGGCTAAAACATGTTTGTTCTATAGCAGCCACCATGGCTAAGATAATGAACTTGAATTGGGAAGGGAAAAAAAACAGAACTCTGAAATCTAGCGGTGGAAATTTTACCTACTGGAACGTTAAAGTATTGTTTGCTTCAAATGATTCTCTCAGTGTTTTCTTGTCAAGGTGAGTTTACATGACTGACTCAAATTTCTATCACTCGTTCCTTGCCAGTAAAAACCGCACTCGAGTGTTGAAACTGTAGATTTATCTGTTAAATGATCCGTCTGATTGATTATAATTGAAAAGCCCTCGCTGCACTGAGCTGACCCGAAGTCTTATTGGATGTATATCGTCATGTAAACACACGTCCTCTCTGGCTCAGTCGCTCGCTCTGCCGGGAAACATGTTGGCGCTCGCTCACTAACAGGCAGTAATGGATGATCAGCTGGCCTGACAGCTGCACGGCTGCCGGCAGCTTTCACTTCAGAGCAGCAGGAAGCTCGTCAAGTCGTGTTTAGCGCACCGTGGGGAAGCCCTGTTGTTACACATGCACACACTGCTGTTTCTGTTTCATTTCCTCATGACATGAGCTGAAATTAGTGGAATCGCTGCTGTCGAGTGTCGGTGGGTAGTTCACTGTCTGTAATACCAGCAGGACAGTCGAGCGTCTAGTCATGGGGTGGCCGATATGACCTAAATTACATATCGCTGTGTTTCTTAGGATTTATGGTGACACGATTACAAAGTTTAAAGGGCTATTCACCTCTACCTCTGTTCATACCATGATTATCGGTTCCAAATAAGTATAATCAGTTAAGTATAATCCTGATAGGTGGAGAGAGGTTATGTTTGTCTGTCTGTTAGCAATATAACTTAAAAAGTTTGAACCAAAATTGATGAAATTTTGTGGAAATATTCTTTCAGTGCCCAAAAACGTGATTTTATTTTAAAAATCCTTATCTCTAAACATTGGTAAAACATTTTAAAATTTATATCTCAGTGAATTTTTCATCTGTCGCAATGAAATTTGCTACTCGGATATCAACAGTTAACTGCTGATAATTCATTCTTTTCTGTTTTAAATTCAACAACTCGCCATAATGCAAAGTGAACTAAAACCCCTAAACAAAAATCACATACACATATACAAAACATATCTTGGCAAAGTGCCCTTCTTGTTCTCATTGTTAGCAGTTACAGTCTTGAGGTGCCGCTTCATTTGTGAGCTGTTGGATTTAGTGAACATGGGGCTGCTCTCATTTGAGCTTAGTGCCCATCACCATTTTGATATCTTGTAGGTAGAACTGCCAATATTTGGATGCAGAGGTGGAGCACCAAGATATCAAGTAAGCAATCTTGGCTGGTTATTAAGCTGCATCCATAGACAATATGTGTGTATCACACAGACATGGATACCTGCTAATTAGTGCTGACTAAAATCCAAATAAAATCCCAGAGTTTCACTCACCAAAACTGGACCACAGACTTATTGCACCATCTGTTAGTATAATTAATTGCACAGCAAGCCGTGTTATTTGTCAGATAAGTGTGTGAAAAATGCTCCTAAGGAGGCAAACTGAACATAAATCACTAAATAAATCACTGGCACTGTGATTCTGTTTATGATCAAATTACACACATCAGTTCAAACACAGTCTAGAAGGCCAGTTCAGTGGTTCCAGTTAGCTAAGGTGAAGCCTAGCAGACAGCTAGCAGCTACAGTCACCTGTGTCGCCATCCACCTGTCAGTCAAGGAGGCCACGCCCCTAATACTGCAAACTTTGAGCCTTATTATAATTTAAACAGGTGGGTTATAAGAAAAGTAATCTCCTATACAGTCATTAGAAACAAGGAAATTAGCTGTAGAGTCCAAAACTACTTGGTTATTTCTGCTGTAAAGTTGGACATGTTAACACGGGAGTCCATGGGGACTGACTCCCTTTTGGAGTCTCAATTGGACTTTTGAGTAAGTGCGAGTATCTGACAAATGATATGACTTGCTGTGGGATTAATTGTACTAACAGTCCCTCCAAAAAGTTTGTGCCAGATTTGGTGAGTGAAATTCTAGTATTTTATTTTTTATGGCGCTATCCCTCGGTAGGCTTTCTGAAGTTGGCCAATCAAATAAAATTAGGCTTTTAGGGAGGTGGCCCTAAAACGGCTTCTTTCAAACAGAAGATAATTTAAAAGTAAGCTCAGAAGGTATCTGAGCCTGTCGGCTCCCTAAGCTAGTTAGTTGCTAGCTGATATCTTAGCACTTCACCGTGTCGTGTGGCTGTGGACAAAATTGAAGATGGATCTTCTCAAACCCGTGGATAATATCATGTAGGTTATGCCCATCTTTTTTCAACAGTCTCTGAAAGTAAAAGCGTGTCCTGCTCGACTTTTTTGTGTTTAGTTAACTGTCTGTAATACAGGTTGGACAGCCAAGTGTCTTTACTCCTTCTTATTGTTTCATTAATACTAAAATAAAAGACTTTCTGGGATACTTCTGGCTTATTCAGGCTTTTATTTTCCACTCCTCCCTTTGGTGTGATTCTTACAAAATGACTCTCAGTCTAACGTCTTACTCTTAAGAATTTCTTTTAGACATTCTAGGATAATAAATTTGTCGCCCTTCTTCATAGCTCGCCAGCTTGTCCTTTCCTCCATGCCTCTGTCACTCTGAGGCGTTTCTTCTTGGCGTTATGTCACCGCCAATTACACTGAATGCTCTATCACTGGCAGCGAGGGTCACCCCGGGCCTGCTGCGCTATCCCACCACCACTGACCGCCTTAATGAAAGCTGAGCGGCCAGGGCGGCAGCGAGCAGGCTTCTGTCCATCAGCCCGGGCTGTCCGTCTCACCCCCACTTCCTCATCTTCCTCTAACTCCCCCCTCTTCCTCTCGTCATGGCTGGACTCTATTAATACCCTCTGTCGGAGTGTTAATGTTGTAGAGGTCCAGTGAAGTGACACGCGTGGCAGCGCGGCTGTAATTGCTAATCAGCAGACAGTTTTATCCCCCCTTCTCCACCTCCCCCTCTCCCCACTTCCTCCTCTTTTTTTGCTCCTTCTTTCTCCCATTTCGATCCCGTTCTCTCGCCTTCTCTTTGACCTTCCTGCTCTCTCTCTCTCCTAATGAAGTGTGGGCGGCGAGCGGGCGGTCGCTCGGCCTAAACGGTCAGTCAGCCGCGGCTGATGTGCGTAGGGGAGAGAGAGCGAACAAAAAGAGAGTCGGACAATTAAATGAGCGCTGATTTCCCTCCATCTATTCACATCCAGCTCCTCTCAGCTCTGATCTTTTAAATGTTGTTTCTCTCGTTTCGCTCATTAGCTTCACTCCGTCGACTCTGGACGTCATTTAGCTCCAGCGTGCACAAAGATCGAGGAATGGAGAAACTTTAAATGCACAATTAGGACTCAAAAGTATGTGGACACTAATTGCCATGAATTTTTTTTTCTCCACTCTTTAACTGAGTTGTGCTTTTCTCTTTTCGAGGCTCTTCAGTTGAAATGATGGAAATATTTTGGGCCAAAGTGCGCTTGTAGTTCTGCTTGTTTCATAGTTTTAAATAGACTGGATCACAATTTGATTACTGTAATAAGGAATTTTAAAACTCGTAAACATTAACACACACACACACACACACACACACACACAAACCCCCTCCAGCACCAGAAATCCAGGATTTCCTGAGTGTGTTGCCTTTGCAGAAGCGCCTAAATCTATCCATTGATTTCCATTCAGACGTCACCATCAGGAGCTGTGTGCTGGTGTGTCCTACTGCTCGATTTAAAATAAAAAATTCTTTGTTTTCATCAGCTGATGAAAACTAGCATGAAGCCAATCAGTAATTACTGCATCAGCACCAATTTTAACATTGAAAACATCAAATTAGTTGGAAATCCATTCATTTGTCTAAAGGGGACCATCTGCTGATGACGCTGTTCACCTGTAGCTGTTCCTACCTTTCCATTAATCTGTTCCTCCTGTGATAGCTCTGCAGAACTGTTAAACATTTTGGATGTCAGTGAGGAAAGCAGGAAAAAATCTTTTATTAACAGATTGCCTTTTAGTCCTGTTTTTTCCCTCATCGCCTGGTATATTTTGCCATCTGTTTTTATTTATAAGACAACAGCATTGATTTACTAGCAGATAAAATCCTCTTGCTTTTATTTTGAAAGTGTCAGTCGCTGCTTGTCAGTCTGACTCAGACCTTCTTGGGTTTTCTGTTGGAGCATCTCCTTCCTTTTGGGAATCTTACTGCTCCTCATGGAGGTTGTCCAGCTTGTTGGACATGTCACTTCATGCCAGCAATTGCGACATCATTTTTGGTGGAATGAGCGAGCATAAGCTGCCTGTTTGGACTGTGGCGTCCGTCCTGCTGTAGCACGTACTCCCACTGCCCCGTTATGGACCGCCACAGCTGTTCTTCTTCTGCTCTGATGGTGCTTTGGCCACCTGACGGCTACTCAAACCAGAACCTGCAGCAGGCAGAACGCTGGTCGAGCTCATCAAAGCTGCAGAGCAAGACATAAGCTGTAGTTCAGGACGGTGGAGATGGAGTCCATCTACAGCTTGGGGAACTTATCGGATGGGCTGCAGGTTGTTAGAGTAAAGTTCAGACATTTCTGTTGCACATGATGGTTTTGGTTCTGATCAGATAGTTTCAGTTTGTCCCTGATAACAGTGAGTAATCTTTGCAGAGTGACACTCTGCAGAGTGAACGATGTGTGCTGATCTGTGTGTTTCCTGCAGGGCATGCTGCTGAAGAGGAGCGGTAAATCCCTCAACAAGGAGTGGAAGAAGAAGTATGTGACGCTGTGTGACAACGGTCTGCTCACCTACCACCCGAGCCTGCACGTAAGACACACACACACACACACACACACACACACACACTCTGATTGCTTATTAGACTGCAGCGCTCTGCCAGCCTGCACTGACCTCCATCTATCTGCTGCTCTTCATCTCTCCCCCGTGAGTGTGTGTGTGTGTGTGTTGATGGCTTGTGTATTAATTAGGACTCGTCATCTGTTTGCCCACGTCGGTGCTGATGATGTGGATATCATCTGTAATGTCTCTGCTAATTGCCCCAGCTCTCTGCCCTGTTGGCACAATATCCTGCCCCTGACGCTGCTTTATTATCACACACACACACTTTTTTCTGTCTTTCTCTCTGCTGCTCATTTTCTCTCTGTCCTCTCGCTCAATCTGAAGTCAGATTAAATACGTCGGCTTTTACAGGTTTTCGATACATTTTTAAAAAAAATCTAATTAACAGTTGTTTGTTTTGTTTTGTTTTTTTTAACAAAATTTGACCACCAAGGCACTTTTTTTGTTGTTCTGTTTGTAAAGCATAAGCATCTAAATCAGGCACATTTCATCTGATTTAAATATGACGATGTTTCAACTTAAAAACCCGCAAATTTGATCACAAAAATAACAAAATGAGCATTCTCGGTGCTCCTTTTAAGTGTATAATAGTGACAATACAGTTTTCAGCAGCTTTGCATGAAAAACTGCTGAATAATAATAATTTAATTATTATGATTTTTATTTATTTATTGGCACCTGTACCTACAAGAAATCAGATGGCGCTGAACTGTTTTTGGACTTCCATTGTGTACAGTGAAATTGTATTGATTACTGGCTTTGAAAATGCACACACTGTGATTAAAGTCCATGTGAGCATCCGTCAGTACAAGACGACATCTAAAATTGTCTTAATCTGATATTCAGTCCAAAGCTTAAGATATTAAACTGTTGTTTATAACAAAGAAAAGCCAAAAAACCAAAAATTGAAATGTGTCTTTTTTTTAATGCAGTTTGTCCCTTTAAAAATGGGAATCTCAAATATGAAAGCCTTCGTTTTTTGAATGAATGGATCACTACATTTAGGAACTGCACAGGAGGTCACACTTGATTAACCACCTTTCCAGAACCAGTTTCATAATATTGGAGTCCCTGTAGGTGCAGTCTGGCCTGAAAAACAGTGACAAAAAACGATAAAGACCTCTGTAGACATTTGTTTTGGAATAATCTGCTTTAGAGAGATTGTAATTAAAAAGTAGGTTCTCTTTCTTTTCATCCTTGTTGGTGTCTGCTCAGTAGTTATGTGTTTTGATTTCACTGGTTTAGGCTGACTTGGAACTGGTGTTGGACCTTCTGACTGTTGATGGCTTGTTTTGTCCAGAAACTGGTCAGAAAATGGTGAAAACTCTTTTCACTGTTTCCCAGATTTTCTTGTTTTGACCCACAACAGACAAAAAAAAAAGTGTCTTTGTTTTAGGTTGAAAAATGACCTAAATGAACTAATTAGCACATTTTAGAAGTTGCCGATTATTGTCATCTTTCTTGACAGATCGACTACGAGTTTCATCTGCAGAAACATTAAATCACGAATTATTTGCTTCTGCTCCAGACGTAGCCACACTTCACCGAACTGCACACGTCCATCAGCCATTAGAGCAGCTGATGCAGTAAATTAGTGTTAAAACTCATCACTTAACACATCAACACACACACGCACAAACCCCCTCCAGCACCAAAAAGCCAGGTTTTCCTGAACGCTTTGCATCTGCAGCTCCGGCGTCAATTAACGTGTTTGCGGAGGCTAATCGAATGAAACTCAATCAGCGCCACTAATTGCCCGACTATGTGCAAAGAAATCACATTAATGCCGCTAATTAAGTGGATGGCAATAGATGCCACCTAATTGGCAACAAAAGTCTAAAGAGGAGAAGATCAGGCCAAAAAAAGGCGAGAGTAATTAATCGTCTCTTGTCTCGATGTGATTCTGAGCAGTGAGAGTTGTTAACAGCACTGAAGAGCAGGGATTTTTAGAACTGCTTGTGTAAAAAGAACGATTAGAAGTCAGTTTTTCTTTTTGTGTGTTCATCAGCCTGAAACAAAGGCAGAGAGCTGAACCAACACTGAGTCAACACATAAGATAGAAACCAACACAGGTTTTAAAGCATTAAACACCCCAAATCCAAATCTCAGCAAAGCAGTCCAACAAAACAAATTAAGATACCATGATCTTCTTAAAGTCCATAATGAGTTTCTGGCTTCAGTGCATCTTAAATGCAAGTTCAGTTTGTCTTTAAAAGTCTACACACACAGTACAGCTTTCTGTCCATTGAGATAATTGTGTATGAAAAGCACTGTACATTTACAGTTGGGTATCTACAGATTTAATTTATAACACAAACCATAAAAACGATCTATATCTGTGAACCACAAAGTTTATTTCTGTGCCAACTGAACCATGTAGAAAAACAGATAAGGGTCAAGCTTGCAAGCACACCTTTGGTACCTGTTTTGTCACTTGTTTAGGTTGGTTTAGGCTTTAGGTTTGAACTGGGATTTTAGACTTGTTCAGGTTGTTTACAACTCTGTTTTCACCTTGGTTTCTGACCTGGTTTTGGATATGTTTAGACTGGTTTATAGACTTGGTTTCTGACCTGGTTTTGGATATGTTTAGACTGGTTTATAGACTTGGTTTCTGACCTGGTTTTGGATATGTTTAGA